>CALZFC010000248.1:5127500-5130000 GCA_945643635.1 Allodiplogaster sudhausi
AATGTTTGAAATTATCTATTGTAAAAAAAAGTTGAAATAATAAAAAAAACTGTATAATGAACCAGAGAAGCTCCAACCGTTTCGTTCATCGCAAGTAGTGAGTCAACACCTGCGTCTTGTGTTTGCTGAAGAATCACACAGTCGTCTGCAGCTTCCTCCACAACTCCTGTCGCGTTCATCTGGAAGAAGCGCACGAATAAGCATAATAATAATATAATAATAATAATAATAATAATAATAATAATAATGATGATAATAAGCATAATAATAATAAGCATGAATAATAAGCATGAACAACGCATGAATAAGGGTGTCAAAATGGTGCCGTCTGTATTACAGACCCATCCAAACTATTTTGGGTCTCTCGCCAGAACAAAACAGCCATTTTTTTAGGTAATTCATTTTAAGTTTCTTTACTTCAATTGGCGAAAATAAAAATAAAAAATAAAACAACCAATTAAGATACCGTAGCATCTTCATCGAGAAGAGCGTCGACCCCATTATCGTGAACCGCGGATTCCGCGTAGGAAGGACGGCTTCTTGACTGGAAAAAAAAAGTATTTTGACAATTTAAAGAAGCAGCATAATAATCACAGTAGAGAAAAGATTTTGGTTTCAACGCCCTCCCTCCATCCCTCCTCTTTCGATCATGATGTCGCCAAAGAAGACAAACAAAAAAACCCACGAGCTACTCACCACTTCTGGTGGAGGTGTCTCTCGGATGTTCTCCTCCGCCTCTTCTTCATCATTCGCTCTGCGCCCGTTTCGCGCACGTTTCGCTGGAGGAGACTAAATGAACGACATTTTATTTGTAGTTGTACGTAATCAGACTTTACGCTCAATTACAAGTGATTCATTTAAAAAATGAAGTACAGGATCAAAAATGGCACTTCTATTTCATCATTTTCCTTTCTCGATACAAGACGTTCTCTTGCAAGTAGATTATGCTAAACATTCTCTCTCTCTCTGAACTGCCGTAATTTCGTTGTATAATATGTATGCATAATCAATATAGCACTCGCTGACAATTTACCATAATCCAATTGATCGCATCAAATACCGTATGAAAACTTACAGTAACTCGCGGTGACTGTAGAATGTTGCGTACAGGAGAGTCATCTGCTGCAACTATTAAAAAACCAGTACGTAAAAGATATTTTTTATATTACAAGAAAGTAAATACAAGAAAGTAAAGAATCGCCAAAAAAAACACTGCAATAAAATCCGAGTCATAATAAAACTTAAAAAAAAACATCTATAATGCCAAATAATAACAACAATGCAATAACGGATTTCAAAAACCTACTTCCCCGCGCTGCTGAGGTAGATGCTACAGTAGGACGCGTATTCTTTGCAGGACTCTTCTGCCTCATATTTCTTCTTTCGTCGTTTGGTCGCCTCTCTGGACCATCGGATTCACTTTCATCGCTCTAAAGACGAAGAATTAATAAAGTCGAAAACGATCAGAAATTTCCAAACGCACTATAAATATATGACCAAGTTTTATTCTAAATGCAAAACTATTACTATTCGAAAATATCTCACAAACACTGTTTATGTGCGGCCAAAATCGATTTCTTTTTAGGATAAAGCTCAAAGTGAAAATGGAAATAAACTACCGAGAAAATCCACATATTCAATGCCTTTTCTATATTCATATACCACAAAAAAATGACACTTATATATCTTGTACAGTCATCTTCAATGAACGATCGCTTCAAGGACATATTCCCCCGTATGCCAACTCCTCGAGGGGACCTCTTTCTACCTATTCTAGGCAGTGCTGTTGAACATGCTGCCGCATGCGCCGTGTTGGACCCCCCCCCCCCCCCCCGGCCAGCTCAAAATCCAGTTGAACCCCCCAGGATGAAATACTTTTTTGCTTAAAAAACGCCACTTTTTCCACAAGAAAGGCGATTATTGACCGGAAAAGTCATTTTTTTTCTGCTTTGTACCCCCCCCCCCCTGGCCTGGAGTCTTGCGCCGGACCTTGTTCAGCACCCTGATTCTAGGGGGGGCCCTTGCCGAACTCTTGGAAGGTGCCCTTGATGTACCTCGTCAAGCCAGGCCATTCTGCTGCGATTGCGCTGCTGCTTGGAGTACCATCCGTGCGGGCATCGCCTCTTCTCCGCCTCTCTTCTTCCTCGCTCAATCTCGTCGCTGTCATGCCCTTGTTCATCAGAGGAGGATTCGTCGACATTCGTCACGTCCACGTCGCCGTTCTCATTGGCATGATTATCTGAAAAAGGTATAATAATAATAAAACTTCTTTTGAAAAATAAACATTTACATATGTGACGGTGCAAACTAAAAAAAAAAGGTCATTTTTGCGTTTTCGACCCGTTATGCACACTTTTTTGGAAAATATTCCACACGAATATGCCAAATTGGTCAAGAAGTACGCGCACATTTGTGCGCAAATGTACATAACGGGTCGAAAACGCACAAAAACAATCGTTTTTTTTAGTTTGCACCGTCATATATCCTAAAATAAAATGTT
>CALZFC010000248.1:5135000-5190000 GCA_945643635.1 Allodiplogaster sudhausi
GAATAGGGGTGGGCCGTCCTCCCGCCCCTTCTCTTTCCCCTTTTCCTTTACCTTCGCTCCGCTTTATCAGATTCGGCTGGCCCGAATCGAGTTTATGCTTTTTGAAGATAAAGCGTTCATTTAAAAGTATTGTCCCGTTGTTTACATTTTCATATAAATAATGGAAAAATAAACACCCAACAAAACAGCATACAGTAGTGATAATGAAAATGATATAAACCACGAACTCTGTGAATCTCATCTTTATTGAATCAATATATTAATTTATGCTAGAAAATCACAGTAAATACGGATGGCTACCCGTTAGAGGCTGTAGTTTTCAGGAATCCTAGAAAAAAAGGGTAGAGAAGCACACACCAAAACGAGCACTAAATCACAATCAACCCGAATAAATTATAGCCTAGTACATTTATTCCGATACTATTTCCAGTTTGATTTTTTCTTCATAAATATATCAATTCAAATGATAATCAAATTTTCATGCAATCTATAACGTTAAGTGCGGAATGAGGATCGCAATGGAAAACAGGAGATAAAATCTGCTCTAATTAATTTCCTATAATTAATGGCTTGGAAAGGAATGTTCAATCTATAATCAATCAATATAAGTCTAGGAGTATCTGCGATGTCTTCTGATGTCCCTTTTCTCAAGGGTACTACTACTGTTAAAGTCGTCTGCATACCCTCCGCCAGCCAGTCGCCCTTTCAAATGGCTTGGCGGTCCCGCACCAGAGATTACTGTAGCCAGGCGACTGCCGCCTCCGATGCCGCTAGTGCTCTTTGTCGCCCTGGAAGCTTAGGAAATACTTAGGCGTGGGCTCAAAGGTCGCGCAACTTTCAGTGAACTCTCGTTGAAGCCGAAGCGCTTGGTGAGGATTATTATTAGTTTTTTGGCATGAGGCAGCAAAAGCCAAAAAAAAGCCACACTCACTTACTCTATGAATATCGCGATAAGCAGCACGAAAGGCATTAGTAATAGTAAGCGTTGTCAGCCATACATGTTACACAATGATGTAGTTCTCTCCTGCCCTCCATAGCAGTGCAGCGTGAAAGCAACATTCTCACTCTCACTCTCTCTCTCTCTCTCGCTCTCTCTCATTTTCTCTCTCTCTTTCTCCTCAAAATGGACGAAGCGCTTACTTCTGTAAACGTAATGAAGTGACCTCATTGCAAGAGACGCCTTATAGCCTTCAGAGAGCGCGGTAAGGTGCAACAAAAAGAAATGAAGGAAAAGAAATGTCACATTTAAATCTTCACCGAACACGAACGATTGCACATTGACGATTCACCTTAACCCCGGCAAGAAAAATTTTGAGAGACATATATGAATACAATGAACAGTTTGCTTGACACTCACCACACAAATACTTAACTTTCACAGCCGTTATTTATTTATGAATTTCCTTTATTAATTCATAAATAAATAATAAAGAAGAAAAAAATTTCATAAAATTGGTAGGCATACCAATAGAGCATGTCGCTATTATGTGCAGAGCCTAGAGCGACCAGAGTAGCATCCGAGAGAGAAGTGTGCATCTGCTAAATATAAGAAACATTTCTAAAATACTGCTTAATTCGAGAGAGAGAGGGTGAGTGAGAAAGAGAGAGAGAGACAGAGAGAGAGAGAGAGAGAGAGAGAGAAAGAGAAAAGCGAGAGAGATAGAGAGAAAGAGAAAAGCGAGAGAGAGAGAGAGAGATTGACTGTTTTAGTGCTACCGTATGTTTACTTAGCAAAAGTGACCTCGCTCAGGGGCAGAAGGTGCTTCCGTGACTCGGCCATTGAACTTCCGTCACTCGCAGAGTCGGCAGCAATCACATCGTGCACCTTCTGATTCTGCTTGGCCTGTAAAATGAAGAGAGAGAAAATGAGAGAGAGAAAATGAGAGAGAGATTAGAGAGAGATGTGAGAGAGGAGAGAGAGAGAGAGAAAGAGAGAGAGAGAGAAAGAAACAGAGAGAGAGAGAGAGAGAAAAAAAGAGAGAGAGAAAGAGAGAGAGAGAGAGAAACAGAGAGAGTGAGAGAGAGAGAGAGTAATAAATGCACAGAATGAGCGCGAAAGTGGTAGAGGACAACATGTAATGAACAGAATATCGTAAAAATGAAATGATGCAAAAATATTATACGGTAAGTGATTTTTTCTGGATAAACATTACGAGAACTGTCAACCTCGATAAATTAATAAAATAAAATAGAATAAATAAATCCATCGTACCTGATTATAGCAGAAAACGCCGAGGACCGCAACGAGCATTCCAACTACATTGGTCGGCGACACTGGATTGTGTAGAGTGAGAAGTGACGCAACGATTACAGTAATCCGCTGCAATATTGTTGTTAGTCAGTGATCAGGGAAGGTGTTCAAACAGAAAATAAAGTACAAGCAATTTGTAAGAATAACCACTTGGCTTCAACTATCCAATTGTTAAAGTTGTGACATTTCTCAACGATTAATTTATTATGTATGAATGGTTAGAGCTTTGCAGCTCGATCGCTTGACCAAATACCATAAACCCAAATGCCAAAAGCCAAATACCCAAAACCCAAATACCAAAAACCCAAAAATCAAAACCTTGGTTGTGTTGGTGACAGCGTAGGAGAGCGCCGTTAGCAGTGAATGAGTGAGAAGGCGCAGACATTCTGCGCGAACGAGCAACAACCGGAGACTCCGAGCATGAGGAGGAGATGAGCGTCGGGCGCATTTCTTCCGCTTGACGGCTCCTTTAAGGTGATATGCCTAATCTATTTGTGCATTTTTCCTGACTTTTCTACTTTTGACATTCAAAAGTTAATCATATATAAACGTACAGTACTCATATCTAAGGTACTGTAATAATATCTGAAAGTACCGTACCCATTGCATGAGATCGCCGAGCATTGTGTACGCATCCTTGAAGAGCCAGACTGGGAAGAGGACAACGGCGCAGAGTTGGGCAGCCAGAGCGAGCAGACGTATCGGATGCATGTCAGTGTGCCGGAGAAGCTGGAGGAAGGAGTGATGAATAAGATAGAGAGGAGAGAGAAAGAGAGAGAAAAAAGAGAGAGAGAGAAACAGAGAGGAGAGAGAGAGAGAAAGAGAGAGAAACAGAGAGAGAGAGAAACAGAGAGGAGAGAGAGAGAGAGAAAGAGAGAGAGAGAAACAGAGAGGAGAGAGAGAGAGAGAGAGAGAGAAACAGAGAGAAACAGAGAGAGAGAGAAACAGAGAGGAGAGAGAGAGAGAGAAAGAGAGAGAGAAACAGAGAGGAGAGAGAGAGAGAGAGAGAGAGAGAGAGAGAGAACGAGAGAACGAGGCAGAGAAATAGGAGTAAAGAGAGTGGAAAAAAAGAGGAAAAGAATGAAAGTGGCGAGCAAGTAATTTCACATCCCGCAATATCATAAAAAAAAGATGATGATTAAAAAACCCGTTTAAACACGATGATTTAGTGCGTTTTTACTGCTTTATTATTAATAAAATTAAGCTTCTACGAAATGACTATTGTAAATGTGTCTTTCAACTTCTTTGAAAACGCTTACAATTAGAATTTCCTAACCTTCTTAACTAGGATGTTCAGTAGGGAATACGTTGATGTGCTCACGAGCGCCGCAACGAGTCCCACCGCGGAGAAGGAGAGCTCAGTTACGGTAGCGATGAAGACGCCGAGTACAATTGGGAGGAGAGAGACGTACACGATGGGAGTTTGGTGCTCACCGAGGATTACGCGGCCGAAGAGGACAGCAAACAATGGCATCAGCGCTTTCACTGGAGAGGAGAGGATGGAGTGATAGAGGAGAGAGAGAGACAGAGAGAGAGAGTGTGACAGGCAGTGAGAGAGAGAGAGAGAGACAGAGAAAGAGAGAGAGAGAGTGAGAGAGAAATAAGATGGTGAGAGAGCAGAAGGCATGGAAGGAAACGGAGAGTACGAAGAGGGAAGCTTATGTTGTCAAAAGAATAAAGAGGGAGGAGGTCGACTGAATTATATGAAAGAAAATTAAGTGTTCTAACTGATTCTACAGGAAATGTATAGATCCTTGTTGTTTGGTGATTATAATACAAGAAGTGGCAATCTCCTCTCGTTTGGCATGGAATGAGTGACTGAGAGAGAAAGAGAGATTGAGAGCGAGAGCGAGAGAGAGAGAGAGAGTGAGAGAGAAATTACCTGTCTGCGTGTATGAGACGGGCATGAGTGAGAGACTGAAGGCTGCGCTCCCGGATGCTATAGCTCGGCCTGGAATGTCATTCGATTATTAAGAAATCTTCCTCTTAAAAATGTTTACAACTAAAATGAAATATAAAATTATAAAAAATGCACCTCTATACATGAGACGAAAATTCAAAAAAAAAACAAAAAAAAAAAACAAAAAAAACAAAATGGGAGTAAAACATTTAATATTTAACAAAAACACAAACAAGTATTGATTAAGAAAAATGGAGCTTTGGCGCTGACCAACGGCGATTGGCAGTAGATATCGCCTGAGTTGCTGTGTGGTTGGCCGAACCTCTCGAACCTCCCACGCTCGCAGGATGGGCATGGCTAGCAGCGGGATGAACATCTGATTCGAGAGCGCCACAGTGATGGGGTAGGCGTAGTGCTGCACAAAAGCAAAACAAGTACATCAACTATAATTCTCATATTATTCCGCCTTTTTCTATGTCTCCCTTTCTCTCTCTCTCTCTCTTCCTTTCTCTCTCTCTCTCTCTCTCTTTCCCTCTCTCTATCTCTCCTCTCTCACTCATCCTCTGTAACAAGTACATCAATGATAGTTCTCATCTTATTGTTCGCTTTGGTTTATTCAACACATTAATATTATTGTGAAAATAATAATATAGCACGATTTTCGCACTCCTTAATTCGATAATTTGTTTTATCGTTCCTTTGTGTATTTTACTCTACTTTTAAATAATTTATTTTATACATAATTCAAAGGGAATGATGAAACGGCGCACACCTGTAGAATAAGTTTATTGACGATAGAATTCGCCGAAGAGCAAATGTACCACAACACGCAGATCCCAGCTATCTGAAAAGCAGGTTTGAGAGTGATCAATCTTCTCTCTCTCTCTCTCTGTTTCACCCTTACTTCTCTCTCTCTCTATGTGTCGCACCCTCCCTTCTCTCTCTCTCTCTCTCTCTGTTTCACCCTCTCTTCCCTCTCTCTGTGTCTCACCCTCTCTTCTCTCTCTGTCCGACCCTCCCTTCGCTCTCTATCTATCTCTGGGTTTCTGTCTCACCCTCTCTTTTCTCTCAGTCTCACCCTCTCTTCTCTCTCGCTCTTTCTCTGTCACACCCAGTCTTCTCGCTCTCTCTCCGAATCACTTCACCCTCTTTTTTATCGTTCATTTTCCCTGTTAAGCACGAACCCTGCACTTGAAGACGGTGGCTGATGTCATTGTAGGTAATCTCTTCTTGGATACTCCCAGAAACTTTCTTTTTCACGGCTATTCCTGTCCTCCTCCTCGTAGCATTGGCCGCGAACGAGCTCAACGAATGATAGCACATTTAAAAGATATACTCTCCGTGGCGGAGAGAGAGAGAGAGAGTGTGTGAGAGAGATAGAGGAGAGCGAAGAGATAGAGAGGAGAGCGAATAGAGAGAGAGAGAGAGAGAGAGAGAGAGAGAGGAGAGCGATGAGAGAGAAAGAGAGGAGATCGATGAGAGATAGAGAGACCTAGAGCGAGAGAGAGAGAGAAAGAGAGAGAGAGAGAGAGAGAGAGAGAGAGAGAGAGGAGAGCGATGAGAGAGAAAGAGAGGAGAGCGATGAGAGATAGAAAGACCTAGAGCGAGAGAGATAGATAGAGAGAGAGAGAGCGCGAGAGAGAGATCGAGAGATAGAGAGAGAGAGAATTCAACACATCAATGCTATCTATCGCAATTGACGAAAAAAAAAACATTTCAATGTGGGCAAAATTTGCAAACAGAACAAAGGTATTCTTCATCGATATCACACAAAATTCTCATCCACCCGAAGCTGGTCATATCGGTTTATCAAAATAGCCAAACACCGAAACAACTCTCAATTCACCAATCCGAAGAGTCAATAACAATCGAATAGAAATGAATTTTTGTAATTCGTACAGCCGAAGATTGAAGTTACCAAAATGAGTGAAATAGATGGGGGGGGGGGGGAAAGGAGCTCTCTCATACACAGGTTTTACAGAAACAACCCGTGTCTGGTAATAATTTAGTAGTGAGAATGTAGTTTGTGGGATAGTATGAGAATGAGAGCGAGAGAGAGAGAGAGAGAGAGAGAGAGAGAGATGGAAAGAGAAACAGAGAGAAACTTAGATATATTTTACAAGTAAAGTGGCAACCGCAGAAGTGTCAAAACAGCAGCTGCATTGCTCACAGTTAATACAACAGTTGTATCAAAACTGGAATGTGTTTGCGAGGAGTGGGTGAGACGGCTCTGGTTGTAATAGGAAAGCAGACTGTTCAGTATCAAGAAGTATTTCGGACAGGTAGAGAGAGAGAGAGAGAGAGTGAGGATGGAGAGAGAGAGAAAGAGAGAGAGGGGGAGAGAGAGAGAGAGAGAAAGAGAGAGAGGGAGAGAGAGAGAGAGAGAAAGAGAGAGAGAGGGGGAGAGAGAGAGAGAGAGAAAGAGAAAGAGAGAGGAATCGAAGACAAAACAAGAATGATGTACGCCATCAAACTTAACATGTAGCCCAACTTCTTATGGTTTGTTGTGAATCGAGGTGGGGGGATCGATTGTTCACCGCCCAATTCCAGTTCCACTCCACTAACATGGAACGAGAGGAAAAGCGTATAGCCGAGAAAAAGAAGCTCTAGAAGAGATATTGGAAGAGAGAAGAAAGAGAAAAGCCTCAAAACACTGAATCTCTTTGCTCTCTCTCTCTCTATCTCTCTCTCTCTTAATCTCACACTTTCCCTCTCTCTCTATCACTAACCCTTTCCTCCACCACCTATCTCTCACTCTTTCGCTCTCTAAATTCCTACTCTCACCTTCTCGCTTCTCGCATTTTCCCGTTCCCTACATGCGAACTGCAGCTGACACATGAGTGTCCACGTAGCGTCCACGTCTTCCTATTTGTTTTGCTTACGATCTCGCTCTTCCTTCTTTCTTTGTCTCTCGTACTCTCTATCTCATGATCCTTCACTCTTCCCATGTCTCTTTCTCTCTCACTCTCTATCTCTCTTACCATCTCTCTCTCTCTCATACCATCTCTCTCTCCGTCTCACACACACTCTCCTCCATCCACTTTGATCGTTCTTTGTGACTTGGGGTAGCAGCAAAGCGAAACAGGATGCGTATACGCGACTACTGCGCGAAGAGAGCGCGGGGAAAGAAAGAAGGAAAATTCGAGCCTAAGAGGGAGAGATAGAGAGGAGAGAGAGAGAGAGAGGAGAGAAGAGAGAGAAGAGAGAGAGGAGAGGAGAGAGAGAGTAGCAAAATGTTTTTGAGTAGGGTTTGAGGGGAAAAGAAAAACAGCATGTACATCGGTGCATTATGCACAAAAGTCTACAGAAAAAACACAGCCATCTTGGAAACAAATCTAAGATCGCCCACGCAAAAGGTGAATTTGATCTAGTCGTAGATTTATTATTGAATGTCTAGATCGCATGCAGAGCAAGAGTGGGGGGGGGGCAATTGGGACTGTAAAATGTGTTCTTTCTTATTATGCTGCATGCCACGATTATTGGATAGGTTCCGAAGGGGGAAAGGGAGAGAGAGAGGGTAAGAGAGAGAGGCTGAGAGAGAGAGGGTGAGAGAGAGAGGGAGAAAGTGATAAAGCACTTGAAACAACGACTCAATCTCAATGCATCAGGTGTGCAAACATGACATGGCGCAAATTATCGCTTCTTGGCATGAAGCCAGACTCTCCATCTCTCTCTCTCTCGATCTCTCTCTTTCCATCTCTCTCTCTCTCTCGATCTTTCTCTCTCTCTATACCTCAAAATGGCCACACTCCTTCCCACGCAGTCATAATTTCATTACTTTCCTCTTCTCCTGTCTAATCTCTCGCGCGCGAGACCATTCGCAGTCCATCACAAGACATAGAAATATCATGTTCTGCGTCACGCGTGTCTTTCCGCTTATCATCTCTTATCACTTGGCACGCTCTAACAATGAGCGCCTCCATTTCATAGTTATGCACATGGTGGTGATCACAAAAGTCGGCTTCACTAGACATGGGTTGGCATGGCCGTTTCACATCTACCGTATTCTATTTCACATCTACCGTATTCCGAGTGATTCTCTCTCACTTTCTCTCTCTCCTTCTCTCTCTCTCTCTCTCTCTAGTCAGAGTCCTCTGCTCTGGCCAGCATTCTTCGTGCTGCAGCTGCTCCTCCTCTGCGTGTCCTCCTCCGTGCTCCTTCTCCTCCTCCTCCTCCTCCCTCTCTCTCCCCTTCTTCCTCTTCATCTCCCTCATCTGCTGCTAGTCTCATGGTTGCCAGGTCTCCTTCCAGTCGTCTTCCTCCCCCCTGCTTCGCTCCGCCCCCACTTGGCATCTTGCCAATTCGCGTACTCAGCGTGGTCGTCGCATGCCGGAAGGCGTCATTCGTCCAGATTCCGCGCGCGTATTGATACCTCAAATATTGGGCAGATTTATTAGAATTTTTTTTCTAAACTAGAAAAAAAACATTTATAATTAGTAAATAATAATTAAAGACGTTACTATATAAGACAATATAAGACATTCTACTTGGCAAATTCTATCAGCACAGTACAAAAAAAATCACTTTCAGCTTACCTCTCTAATGGAATACCTATTAAAGAAGAAATTATAAAATGTAAAACTTTAACTAATTATATGCAAATGGAATAAAATAAAACAACAAAAAAGACACAGCCAAATATGCTTTCCTCTAACCACTGCTTCTCTGTAAGCTTCTCCTGGTCACCGCCCCCTCTGTTGCTGACAAAGTCTTCTACGGGCAATCGAAGGACGAGGCGCTTCAGCCGCTTAACGCCGTCGTCGAAGTCGACAACTCCGCTATAGATTTCATCCTGAAGACACTCTTCTCATTATAAGGGCATTTTCATGATGGGAAGCAAAAAAAGGCACATATTAAGGGAAAGCACTCCCAAACTGAGTACCGTATCCGCAATGGTACACCGTCGTAATCTCTTACAGTATCCACAAATTACGAAATAGTTATCCCCAACTGATAACCATATTCCTTAACAAGATATGGAAACTGCATGTGCAATGCTTGATTATGGACAGCACGAAAAACCAGATATTACTGAATAGCACTCCCAAAGTGACAACCGTATCCTCACTAGTAACCGTAATCTCTTACAGTATCCTATCTCCTCAAATGATATGAGTATCGGGACACAAATGATCACGGTATTCCCAACAGCATCTCAATCTACGGAATAGCACTCACCAACTGATAACCGTATTCCCTAGCGGTATTCACCAAATGATAACCGTATTCCCTATCGGTATTCACCAAATGATAACCGTATTCCCTAGCGGTAATCACCAAATGACAACCGTAGTCCCTAGCGGTATTCACCAAATGATAACCGTATTCCCTAGCGCGGTATCTCAGCAGAGCTTATACCTTGGTTCTTGACGCATCTTCTGCTGACACGCTCGTTGATGGCCCTCCTCGCCCAGGCCCTCCACCTCCTCCTCCTGTCGCACCACCACTTCGTCCATGGTGATGTCCGTGTTCTGGTGCTGAAAATTACTACGCACATTGCCATTATTTCTTCGTCAGATCAACATTTTTTGAGTTCTTTTTTTTTCGTATAAAAATGTTTTTAAAGCAAAATCTGCTTTAATCCGTGTGAGTATGACGAAAAGTAGCCTGCTGAGCTGCCTTGATTAACATTAAACAATGAAACATTATTATCATTCCTATTAAATATATAAACAAATAAATCGATTAATTAATTAATTTACAAACTAACCACTCAAATCCGGGCGCGGTTTGATGTCTGCGAGTGGGAAGTAGACGACATCTGACGGCGGAGTCCACAACGCGCCGTCTCCGCTTCCTCTTCTGCCATTGTTCGCGTCTTCTGGGAGGCGGAGACGAAGAGAGTCAGCAAAGAGACACCGGAGAAGGCGGACGCGGGCAGAGCGAGCTGCTGGAGAGAAGTCCACCGCCTTGGCTCGGGTGTGCACGAAGACTGAAAGGAGAAGTAGGTGATGAAAGGAAGAGTGAGAGAGAAAGAGGGAGAGAGGGAGAGAGTTCAAAACAGAGAGAGAGAGAAGTTGGAGAGAGAAAGAGCGAAAGAGAGCGAGAGAAAGAGAGAAATTTTAGAGATGGGATAGGAACAATTGCAAGTCATAACATGAAAGACTCAAAAGCATTCCCTTTAATTCAGTTAAATCCATAAATATGAAATAAACATCATACCAAGATTAGTGCGACGTGATACGCAGAGCTCCGGAAGAGATTGACTGTTTCCCACATAAAGTAAGATACTGGCTAATATGGCTCGCAGGAGAACAGAGGAACTAAGGAGAAAGAATGTTTGGTCAGCAATCCAACAAAGTGCATTTGCCTTATTGTTATATTTAATTCAGAGTATACGTATAATGGAAATTTAACTAAATAAATAATATTAAAAAAAACAATTATATTAAAATAGCCTTACAATTAGGATATTGGAGAAAATTTAATTTTCAATAAAATTAAAATATTCGAAAGAATAGGATTTTAAATAAAGTTGGAATATTCGAAAGAATTCAAATTTAGTCAATTTGGAATATTCGAACGAATTTAGCCATAGATCATAGATCAATTTAGAATATTCGAAATAATTAAGTTTAAAATATCTTTCGCTACCTTATCCACAGCCGCTCTGAGTAACTCGGCCGCTCTAATCAACCGGATGAGATCAATGTCGACGAACCAATCGTGGCACACCACGAGCGTATGGCAGACATGCTGCATCCATGAGATCAACTGGACCGACTGAAAATATATTCAAATATTAAGTTGAAATAATAAATAAGGCCCCGCGAAATGATGCACTTTGTGAATTTGAGCGACATCTGCAATTTTTAATTGTCTGAACGCTTTCTGCGGAAAGTCTTCATATCAATTTTGCTCAAATTCACAAAGTGCACGATCGCTCGAAGAACTGCATTACGATTTTGTGATCTACCTAATATGCAATATTTGTCTTTACCTTTCATCTTACTATACAGAAATGATTAATCATTTAAAGAGTTTTCATATGAATCAGAGCTGAAATAGGTCTGACCCATGACAGGGATGTAACCCCCGGGCCGTAGGCCCGGAACATTTTGTATCCCCCCGGGATGATCATTTTTCACTTTATAACCCCCGGTTTTATCAATTTTGCACATTGTAACCCCCCGGCCCAAGTTCAGAGACAGGCACTATTTCAGCACTGATATGAATATTTAATTTTTTATACTCTATGGCCTAATTAGGCTTGTTTGGTTTGTAATCTTTAGCTGAAATGTCTTCCATTCAGCCATGTACACATAAGTATGGACTTTTTAGGTGTATTTTAAATGTTTCTAAGACTTTATTAAAACATTCATAATGACACGAACGAAACAACAATAATAAATACAGGTTCGTTATGAGTCGACAATACGTGGACTCATTTATTGCAGTGAACTTCAGCGGTGGAATCTAATGTGACACCAGATGGCGGAATGCTCCGTTGCTGTGAAGATGTTGAACTTTTGGTCGACGCACTAGGCGCCCACGATAAGCCACGGGGTTCGCAACAGGAGTAGCAGTGATAATATTATCGTAGCCGACATTCCCCACGGGAATGCGCTCGTCCGTGAAGACCGATGTTGTCATCTCCATTGGCTCGGTGACAAAGGTAACCGGCCCGTCAAAGATGGATGTCTTGCTCGAGGGAGTCCGCATTGGGTGGCTAGCGACATTTGGTGAGATCAGGGATGAAGATGGAGATTCTGGCGTAGCGCCAGGTGCGCCGTGTTGAAGGTGGAGCGGTCCTTGTGCAAATTTGGTGTTACCATTTGCGTCGACAACAGGAGGAGCCGTTATATCAGAAGGAAGCACCGCACCACCTGGCAACTCGTTACCAGTGGAATCTTCTGATTGAGAAATGAGGGATGAAGATGACGATTCTGACTCTGCTGCGGTTGGGCCGTGTTGAAGATGCAGGGGCCCCTGCGCAAATTGTACGTTACCATTTGCATCGATAGCAGGAGCAGCCGCTGTTGCAGAGGGCGCAAGCGGTCCACTAGGTATTTCGTTACCAGCGCCATTTGCTGAATTGACGGATGCAGATGCAGCTTCCGGTGCAGCTGAAGGAGCACCGTGTCCAAGGTGAAGTGGCCCTTGCGCAAATTGAACGTTTCCATTTGCGTCGACAACAGGAGCAGCCGTTGCTGCCCTATGAGCTGTAGAACCAGCTGAAATTTGGTGATCAGCAACGTCTGCTGAGATGCGGGATTCAGATGCAGATTCTGGCGCAGCTGCGGGTGCACCGAGGTGAAGATGGAGAGGCCCCTGTGCAAATTGCACGTTGCCATTTGCGTCGACAACAGGAGCAGTCGCGGTGGCAGAAGCAGATGCAACTGGCATTCGAAGACCGGCGACATTTGTTGGAGACTGAGATTCCGGCTCAGCTGCAGGTGCACCGTGTTGAAGGTGGAGGGGTCCCTGTGCGAATTGCACGTTACCATTAGCATCGACTACTGGAGGAGACTGTGGGCCTTGTTTGAAACGGATTGATGACGGGGCGCTTGCAAACGATGAAGGAGAAGGCATATTCAACTGGAAGTCATGTGCCATTGGCCGCTGTGCTTGTAAATCACCAGATCGTGGCGGACAAGGACAGTAGCTTCCGTCGTTTCCCGGCAAGCCGGCCGGACCAGGACCGCCTACAAGGCCATCTGCGCCGCGTAGCCCATTTCGACCTAGACTCCCGGGTGGTCCACGTTCTCCAGAAGCCCCGCTTTTTCCGCGGATACCAAGTCGTCCCGGCCTTCCCGGGTTGCCGCGCGAACCGATCCTTCCAGGCGCGCCCTTTGCTCCACGTCCTCTGTGGCCATTCCGTCCATGAAGTCCAGGATGGCCTCGCTCACCATCACGAGCTGGCAAGCCTGTGCTTCCGGGAGTGCCTGGCTTGCCCGGTGAGCCGTTAAGACCGGGCCTGCCAGCCGATCCTGCGAGTCCAGGTCTTCCTGGTTCGCCAGGCACACCCGGTGCGCCTTGGCTGCCTGGATCACCACGTGGGCATTTGATGCAAGGCCGATCCGAGTTTATACCGTACGAGACGAGATGACTGCGCCAGTCAGTCCCGGGAGACCCGGGCTGGCCATCATAACCCGAAGTTCCAGGACGTCCGCGAGGTCCTTGTGGCCCGCGAGGGCACGTATTCGCTGAAGCGTTGTCATCACATGCGCAGTGGGCGCCACCTCGCTTAGCGCGAACGGAAGGGGAAGGAAGAACAAGGACCATCTCAGACCACGAGCGGTCAGCATATTCCTGCAACGTGCAAAAGTCCAAAATTTACACTAATAGCACTCTAAAGCGATAGAATGGCACTATCAACAGACAGTGAAAAACAATACAATTACTAAAATTCAGACAAACCCTGAACTCGCCCATGTCCTCGAGGGTGCCGGTGACGAAGCCACTAATGTCCGCAAAGAGACAGACAGTGGCAATAACTTGGATGAGCAAAGCCGCTCCTGACAGGAAGCAAGCAGCGGCGACCAGGCGTGTTTTGGAGGAGACATCCACCTCATTCGCCATCTCGTTGTCCGGGGGACAAGGAATGGGAAATTAAAACGCTCTGCGTCAGGCCTCTTCCACCGGTCCTCGTTGAAGTTATGCGAAAGCTGTAGTTGCAAGAATGCCAATCTCGCCACAGTCACTCAATCGCAAGCGCAACCAGCTGCTGCGATGCAGCTATTACTCAATACTCGGTGAACGAGAACAGCAGAAAGAGGAAGAGAAAAAAATGTCTGTCTCACTTGCTCTCTCACAACCACGGAGTTGCGGCTGCGCAAGCCCTCCTTTTATAGCTACAAGTACCGCCTCATCACACTCCTTCGCGCATATTGTGGCTGCTGCTGTTCTTGCAGTACTCGCCTTGCCGAGACTCCCTTTTTTGCCTCAGGGCAGCAAGCGGGATGAGAGATTACAGTGCGTATAACTAATGAGGATCTCTCTCATCTCGGTCTTGTGTGACGCGATGAGGCAAGGTCAATTACCCGTCAGCGCTCCATTTTTTTCTCCATCTTTGGAAGTAAATGCTATTTTGCTGTCTTGGGCACGACTTTGTTCCTCACAACACAAAAAGCCACATGGCGGCACTCCAAGTGTGCGCGCCACACAAAGACGTTGCACGAGATTGCAAGGCCAGTTCCTGGTGAAAGCAGTCTCTCACACTGACAATGAGACAAAACAACTTGTGAAGGATGGTGTGCAAGTGGCAAACTCTACGGAGCACCGTTTATGTCCATCTTTTTGTGTTTTGCATGAACAATTCTCACGTCACTTTTTGTGGCCAATTTTGCGTACTCTCCAAATTAGCAGGGTTAAATGAGCGAGCGGAGTCAAAGCTGGTTTGTTCTCTGGGCAAGCTCCCGGCGAGTTACAGCGCGAGTGTTCCACACAAGGTGGTGGTGGCCTTTGGGAGAAGGAGAAAGCATCGGGAGTGAAAAACGCGAGAGTAGGCGGTGGATAGAGTGTTACGGAAAGTGAAAGTGATTTACGAAGAAAGTGCCTCTAATTGCCCTATCTCTCGAAGTTACGTAAGACTATCGACCATCCATGCAAGCCAGGCATTCAATCATTTGCAGCAGACAACTTCATTTGTAAACTACTTCTTTAACCCTTTTTTAAGTACAGTGTATCATCATTCCCTTGTCACTCTCAGATTGGGGTTTAGACAAACACCATCTCTCGCCATAACTTTTCACAACGATTGCACTAATGACGAATGGCTTGTGTGCTGACCTGAGACTAAAGTGTGGGTAAAACAGACTGTTTTCTATAGCGTAGCGCAATCTAAAACTACTGGTAAGCCAGTAAGTTACCAGATCAACAAGTATCCATTATTCGATGAAGATGATAGTTTCGAACTACAAATTTACGTCGTGCATTGATCTGCGATAACCTTTTACGTTAATCTTATGATTTTTTTCCCTTCATCCTACGAACGCGAAGAGTGTCATGAGAGAGCTAAACTGGTTCGCATTGCCATAACCGAGAAGGATGAATTCAAGGATATGGGAATAGCGGAACATCCTTGAGGATGCCAACCAAATGTGCCGAGAGCTCTTTTTTTTTACTTATTAGATAAGCACCATCATCCGCCCGGAGAGAGAAAATGTTCATGGAAGCAAAAACACGATGTGATACAAGCTTGTTTTAGCAAAAACAGCATCGCATGCAATGATGCATATGAGATAATCAACAGTTGAAGAAGTAAAAGTTGAGCATTTTCAATTTAAAATGATAAAAATTAGTAGTCAAATTATTGTGCAAGACAGTGTTTAAATAGGTCTAGATTTTTCCAGGGGTCCCCCCTCCCGAAAAATGTTGGAAAATTTTGGTACCGAATTAATTTTTTGGAAACTTTTCGCACAAAGTGGACGAATTTCGAGGCGGGGAAGGGTCCATTCGAAAGAGGAGGAAAAGATCTACAAAACAACTATAGGCTTTCCTGTAATTCCTTTTGAGAAGCTCAGTCAGAGATGGGTCCAGGCCGCCAGCCTTAGACTGACACGACCATGTTACGGTCAACGCGCTTCACGCGTTCGTTCTCAGCGAAGAGAACGAATTTCGGAAACGGCAAGGGTCCATTCGAAAGAGGAAAAAAGAGCTATAAAATATATATAGGGTTCCCTATAACTCCCTTCCAGGAACTCATGCGGATATGGGTCCAAGCCGCCAGTCTTAAACCAGCGTGAGCATGTCAATGTCTGCGAGGTCGACGCGCTTCACGCGTTCGTTCTCAGCGTAGAGAACGAATTTCGGAGACGGCAAGGGTCCATTCGAAAGTAGAAAGATAGAGCTACATTCTAACCATAGGATTCCCCCAGATTCCTTTCCACGAGCTCAGGCTGATATGGGTCCTTTTCGCCAGTCTGCGACTGGCGCGACCATGTCAAAGGCATCGAGTTCGCTGCATTTCACGCGTTCATTCTCAGCGTAGAGAACGAATTTCGGAGACGGCAAGGGTCCATTCGAAAGTAGAAAGATAGGGCTACATTCAAACCATAGGATTCCCCCAGATTCCTTTCCACGAGCTCAGGCTGATATGGGTCCAGGCCGCCAGTCGTAAACTGGCGGATGGCTGTGCGCATATATCTTTCTCTCACTTTCGCTCCAATGCTATCTCCTGAGCATTCTGAGTGGCTGAGAAGAATGGCAAAGGTCTTGCCATGGAAGAGAAAGCCAGAAATACACTCACATTTTCTTTCTCTCATTCTCTCTGGAGAAGAGGGCAAAAAGGGTATGCTCAGCACTGGCGATTCCTGTGTGCATACATGTCTCTCTCATGAATATTCATTTCCTAGATTATTTTACACGTATTATATATTTATAAACAGAAATTAAGACGAGTATAATTGCCAGATCAGTTGCGGAATGTCCGAAAACTAGTACACTCGCTTCATGACCTCTCACGCTCACCCTGTGCAGAATGACCTGGCCAGGAGATAGAGAGGGGTGGGGAGAGTGTGAGATACGAGAGAGGAAAAGAGAGTGACGTGGGGCGAGAGTGATTGAGGAAAGAAGTAGCAGGTGTTCTCGCCAGTGGAGATGATTTGAGATTGCTGGACATAACGAAGGGTGGTGGTTCACCTTCTCTAGGCGGAATCTTAGAGACATACGCAAGCGAGGAGAAGCTCTGTTGCTGAAGAGGAAGCCGACAGTGTAGTCAGTCCCCTCTCATGTTCGGTTAGGCTACTCTTCATACTGCGGGTCTACAAGTCCGCTCCAACAAAAATGACTATGCATATATATGTATACGCTCTTACATACACACGCTTTTCTATTCGTCGTACTACGTGTCCCCCTTTTTCCCTGAGTATGATAATTTTCGCTTAAAGAATTAGCTCTCGACTGTTAGACCTGAAAAGCGAAATTTTGCGCTCCCATTCAGCTTCGGCGACGACTGGCCCCATAACAGATATAAAGGGAAAGCGAGTTATAGGGCGCACACGGGGAAGAACTTAGGAGCATATAGTGCGAGTGCGCGTGCGTCAGCGACGCGACTAGAAGGGAGGAAGTCATGCACGGCGCATACCTGTAGATAAAAGTTATTCATACAAGACTCTTTTAAGGAAATTCCAGAGGCAGGCACTCTTTCAGCACTGACACCTGCACTTGCAGGGAACAATTTTTTTTACCTTTTTTTTTGTGCACGTGGACCCTCCCGAAAATTCCCGATTTGGATACCTGGACCCTCCCGAAATATTTTGCCGCCAGTGGGCATTTAAACACTGGTGCAAGATTTATCGATGCCGAGATTCGTCCCATCCTTTCAAATGCCATTCCCATTGTCTTCAAGGTTACAATTTACTGTTATATCTACTCTTAATGTGACGCTACCAATCAGTACCTCTGATAAGGAAATGGATTTTTTAAAATCAATCTATTACTTCTTGGCAGTGGTGTTTAGTGGTGCTTCATTAATGCTAAATGCTTAACGCTTAATGCTAAATGGCCCAATCTTTCACTGACATCAGCTTGTACCGTAGTCTCCGGTTGGCGAGAATGACGAGAATGGATAAGCAGCTCCTCCAGGATGGAAGCGCAATTGTTCGCCGGAAAAAAAAGAAAACAAGTAATTGAGTTCCACAGAGAAAACTAAGCTCTTCATTGAAGTTGCATCATCACCAATTGTTTAATCTTCCTTTAGCGCTCTGTTATCCGTTTAAAATGCAGAACAAAAGCGTTTGTTCTTTCTGCTATATCACATGTTTTTATTGTTTTTTTTACCCAACTGAGTTAATTAAAATATCAATTGAAGCGAACTATACAAATCGGCTCACCTGGCAGTCCACAAAGATGTTTCGTCCTCGGCTCACATAAATATAGATTTTTGTAGACTGATGACGTGAGGTCTCGAGAGCTTCACGAGACGACGGACGGAAGACGTATTGCCTGAAAATATTAAATGTTTTTTTGACGATATCGTTATTCAAGGATTTATATCCAGGAAAATAAATCAAGTTTATGATTCGTGTATTGCAGTATACAAAGATCTCCACTATTCGTATTAAAGTAGCTTATATGAAATTTATAATTTTTCAACTTTTTTTCCCCAGGAGATCCCTTAAATCGAATAGTGCTGTTGATAGGGAGAAGGGGAGGGAGAGAGAAAGAACGCGAAAGAGAGAGAGAGAGAGCGAGAGAGAGAAACATAAAAATATCATGACAGAGAGAGAGAGAGAGAGAGAGAGAGGGAGAGAGAGGGAGAGAGAGAACAGCATACCGATACATGTCCATGGGTTGGTTGCCAGCGAGCATGCTGAGCACAGTTGACTTGCCACTGGTCTGCGGGCCGATGGCTCCAATCACTCGGAAGGACGTGTTCGTCTCCGATGCGAACTCCTGCAGATATTCAGAGTCTTTGACGATATACTTTTTTTCTTTAGCCTGAAGTAGTGGGTTCAACACAAAAGTGTCACGCATACAAACAGAGAATTTAGATCGATATCAAACCTAAGTAATAGCTAATATGAAGAAAAATATTTTGCGCAAAGAATGGTATTATAATTAACCGAGAAAATTCTACTAAAAGGGAGAAATCGAGGGGGGAAAGAGAACGGAAACATCGATCAAACAGAGTTAATACACCAGAAGATCCTTTCTAACATATTACTGTACTTTTCTGGTATTCTACCGTAACCAGTATCGGTAACACTCACACTAAAATGATCGAGCATTTCGTTGGAGTCGGAGAGGCAGCGGACGGCATCACGCATCACTGGCACTCCGGCTTGCTGGTCGCAGCTTACTCCGCTGCCGCTGCCACTGGTGCCGCCTCGTGGAGAGCCTGGAAGTAAGCGGCGGGAATCAAACCAAATACCACTATCGACTGCTTGGGAAAACAGGAGAAAAAAAATTATAAAGAACAAAAAGAAATTTAGAATAAAGAAGAAAAGAAATAAGTAAATTAAAAAAAAAAGAAAAATAAACAAATAATAGAATTTAAAAAAATAATTGATTTTTTGTTCTTTATTCACTATTATTCCTTACTAGAGAACAAAAATTAATAAATATAATAATAATAATTAAGAACGCAAAAACCTTTCGGCTCGCTGCCACGCTCGAGTGCCGCTGCGACGACATGGCGACGGAGGCCTTGACGAGTGGAGGAAGAAGAGGGAGGCGGAGAAGAGATCGAGGAAGAGGACGGCAAGTCACTGTGTGCGAATAAGAGAGATTTCATTTTTGTTTTTGTTTTGTTTCAATATATTCTCTCACAATCCGCCCGATAAATAGGTTTGAATTGACATATTTCTTACACACATCATAAAAGAATAAAAAAAAATGCAAGGGATATTCATTTGTGCAACAGCAGAAGATAACAAGATTATCAGCGTCAGTTCCCATAAACATATTGCGGAATATGCAATTATTGGCTACTATCTTGACAGAACTAACATAAGAATAAGGTTGATTAGCAAGGAAAGGTATTGCAGACGAACCTTGTTTTCGGCCGAGCGAGCAGTACATTGAGCGCGGAAGCTTGAGTTGAGGATGACGTGGTCGTGGTGGTTGCCGTTGTTGTTGCTGTTGTTGTCGTGCTCGTGGCGGGTGCGCCGGGCAATGTCGCCGTGGCGGGCGTGTCCGGCCGCCGCGTCAGCAGTTGCACCGTGGGCGCCGGCGTCGAATCTTCATTTTCAGCATTCTCCTTCAGATATAGTGACATTATTTTCTTCTATATAAAAAAAAACTCCTTTAAAACACAATCTTTGGAACGAAGCAGAAAGAGAACATCAACGGCATTTATCAACAAAAAAAATTCCAAGTTAAAAGAAAGAAATATTCGGTCAACACAACGAAATGACGTGTAATTCTGAACTAAAATTCTAAAAATTCCTTAACGATAAGAAATGAATACAAGTTAGTCGAACCCGATATCTGTTCCGGTTGCGCCTTTTGAATCCGCTGCCGCGAAAGCCAGGTTCCGACATAGTCGATCCTTTAAAAGATCACAAGAAAACACCTGTTCCAGGGATAGTTCGTGGAAAAGCGAGCAAAATCAACAATCTTGTGAATATTACGAATTCAAATGAAGGATCTCGTGAAATTAACCGTTTTTTTAACTAACGATTATCAGGAAATAAAACAAACAAAACTTCCACATAATAATAAGATGAGAACACTCCACGAAACAAGTATTTTTCAAGTGTTTCAAATAGGTTGTCAAAAAAAACTTACAGTACACTGATATCCCTATCCTTAGCGCGTCAGCTAGAGCATAAAGTTCTCTCTCTTAATGTTCGGCTTCGTTCAGTGTGAATATCGTAATAACGCCATAATCTCATTTCATTTATACGTTTTTCAAATCGATATCGAGGAATCTGTTTTATATAGAATTTCTCTTTTCAAAAACACTGAACAAAACAGAGGGAGTCTTCTCTTTAGGGAGTCATTTGAGGAGTCGCAACGGGAGAAGGGAACGGTGAGAGAATCGCGGGCGTTGGGGCAGGAGCCAGCGGCTCGACTTGGAAGCCTGGCGGTGGCTGCTGCTGTGGAGCGGGAGCAGAGGGCGCGGGCGACGGCGTGGGAAAGAGAGGAGGAAGAGGAGGATGAGCCTGCCATTCTGGCTGGTTGCCTGGCGTCATCGCATCCGGAGTCTGCTCGGGAACGGGAAGAGTGGGCGGAGCTTGCGATGATATTGGGGGCGGGGCTTGCGGTGGTGGCGGGAGTGGACTGGTGGGCGGAATTTGTTTTTTAACGAGCTTGTTGGACGTCTTCTTAACTGTAGCAACGAGCTTCTGGACGTGCGCCACTCGCCTAAACGCAACTGATCAATGTCATACAATCTTCTATCTTTCTTTCTCTTTCTGCTTATACCTTCTCTCCCGCTCTCTCTCTCCCTCTCTCTCTCTCTCTCTTTCTCCCTCTTTCTCTCTCTCTCTTTCCCTCTCTCTCTCTCCCTCTGATTTTCTCTCTCTCTCTCTTTCTCTCTCTCTCTCTTTCTCTCTCTCTCTTTCTCTCTCTCTCTCTCTCTCTCTCTCTCTCTTTCTCGCTCTCTCTCTCTCTTCCTCTCTCTTTCTCTCACTCTCTCTCTGTCTCATCTCCCTCTTTTCACTCACTCCTTCAAGAAGTCATCAACGGGGTTGCCGTGAATGGCTTTCAGTTTCTGCACGTCTTCCAGAAGACGTGCCATTGTCGCTGGGTCGGTGTCATCGTAGCCACTGAATATTTAGCAGAATTTTCTGTATTTTATCAAATCATTTCTCCACTGCCTACGATAGACACACCGAAAATGTTTCTTGATGTAGTCCTGAGTCTCGTGTGCTATGTAGAAGCCAAGAATGCCGTAGGTGAAGAAGCCGATCATGTCCAGCGCGAGCAGCCACCAGCTGCCGTCCTCGCCGAGGCCGTTGTACATCCCGAAACCCTGAATACAACGTATTAGTAAAGGACAGAAATGATGCACACTAAAAATTTTTTGCTCGAAGCTAGAAATGGGATATGTTCGACAATGCCTTTAGCCCCTGTAGTCTGGGCCGTATCATTTAGTTCTCACTCTCTCTCTCTCTCTCTCTCTCTCTCTCTCTCTCTCTCTCTCTCTCATCTCTCTCTCTCTCTCTCTCTCTGTTTCTATAGTAATTCTCTCATGCCCTGACAAACCAGCCAAATATAGCCAAGGAGAAAATTGCGGATCTCGTAGATCTGGAAGAGACGGCGTGCTCTTGAAGGAGGCCGATCACTCCGATCACGAGAGAGACAACCACGGCCAGAAACAGAAACAGCTGCACGTACTCCATCACGGGCCAGTACTGAAGAGAGAGAGAAAGAGAGAGAGCAATAGAGAGAGAGAGAGAGAGAGAGAGAGAGGAGAGAGAGGAGAGAGGGAGGCAGAGAGGGAGGGAGAGTGGGAGAGCGAGAGATTGAGAGAGAGAGAGAGAAAGAAGAGAACTGGAAAAAAATTAGTGATTCTGAAAGCGACATCCAGGCAAAGTAACCAACAAGGAAATACGTGATATCATCGTAGCCAGAGAACATATAGACATTCATCCAGTACAGAAAGCACTGGTCGAAAATCTGTAAGAGAATGGTCTCTCTCTCTCTCTCTCTCTCGTACTCTTTCTTCGTCCCTCTCTTTCTCAAGTAGCCATCTCTCCATCTCTCTCTCTCTCTCTCTCTCTCTCTCTCTCTCTCTTTTCCTACTCTCTCTCTCTCTATTCCCTCTCTCTCTCTCTTTCTCTCTCTCTCTTTCTCTCTCTCTCTCTCTCTCTCTCTCTTTCTATTCCCTCTCTCTCTCTCTCTCTCTCTCTCTTTCTATTCTCTCTCTCTCTCTCTCTCTCTTTCTATTCTCTCTCTCTCTCTTTCTATTCTCTCTCTATCTCTCTCTCTCTCTTCTCTCTATCTCTCTCTCTCTCTCTTTCTATTCTCACTCTCTCTTTCTCTCTTTCTATTCTCTCTCTCTCTCTCTCTCTCTCTCTCCCTTTCAAGACTCCTCCTCCTCCTCCACCTCTTCTCCTCTTCTTCTTCTCACCAAGAAGCAGATGCTTGCGATAACCGAGTGGACGCGTCCTCCGAACACAGTGAATCTGTCATTGCCGGGCAACGTGATGTCGGCAATGTACATCTTCTGTAAGAGACCATGATTAGCAGCATTTATGTTCTTTATTTTTTTTATTTTATTTTTTATAATCTTAAATTGTCATGGTCTTTTTTTGTATTTAATAATATGAAAGGTGATCCAAAATCCACACTTCATTTAAGTTATCCGAATTTTGTTCTTTGTATTTGCACACTCTCATGTCAGTTCCAAAGGCATCCAATTGTGTTGATAAACTGACTTCTATGAAGAACGCAGCCACTCACGATGGTGGGTCGAGGAGAAAGTGACTCGTCCAATAATAAAAGCTGTTCTCCCCAACATTGTAATTCTTTTTTTTTTATTCCAGATCCGCGCATTTGCCTAACAATAAGTACTTTCTTTATTAATTTAAATGCATTCCCAATCGTGAATACATTTCTAGTTCATTCCACCGACTCATGTTAAAAGTGCCAAAACCTTTTCTTTGCTTTGCAAAAAGAAATCATAACAAGTTCGCTCAACATATTCTTTATAAGAATGATTAACAAGAAGAAAAAGAAGAAAAGAAAGGATATGAAAATAGATGATCGATACGTTCATCTATCATTGCCACAACAGCGAATTGGAAAAAAAATTATAACCCGTATTTATGAAGGCATTAAATAGTTTCAAATTCCCCTAAAACGCGCCTCTACTTCTGAACAACAAATTTTCTTTAGCAATCCAATAAGTCTAGAGGAAAACAAAGATGAATTCGGTGGTGGAGACAGGAATAAATTGCGATAAAACAAGTAAGCATTTGAAAATCCTACCATGTCATTTTTCATCACGAGCCAAAAAGCTAGCAAAACTGTTAGCCATAGCTAGGTATAATCACAGTGGTATGACAACTCTGGCACCGAACTCCTAGGAATAAAGTTAATAAGATAATTTTTTTTTCGCTGTAATTCTATATCTCTCTCACTCTATCTTTCTCTCTCTCCCTCCTCTCTCTTTCTTTCTCTTTCCTACCATGTCATTTTTCATCACGAGCCAAAAAGCTAGCAAAACTGTTAGCCATAGCTAGGTATAATCACAGTGGTATGACAACTTTGGCACCGAACTCCTAGGAATAAAGTTAATAAGATAATTTTTTTTCGCTGTAATTCTATATCTCTCTCACTCTATCTTTCTCTCTCTCCCTCCTCTCTCTTTCTTTCTCACGCCCTCTATCCCCCCCTCTCTCTCTCTCGCTCTATCTTTCTCTCTCTCTCTCTCTCTTCTCTTACAACTCTTCTTCATTCACTCGCTGCTCCGCCGTATAGAAATGCCGCTTTCTCCGCTTCGTCGGTAGCTCCATTGCAGCAACCTGAGGATTCAGCAATAAATCAATAAGTAACCTCTCCAGGCACAAAACATAACTATAGCTAATGCAAACACAATGTTTAGGTAATCTTCCAAACCTAGGTCAAGCATAGAAAATTCACATCGTTTGCTACTTCTTTAGATTTACAAAAAAACTATATATTATGAATATTTCGCTGCTTGCCATTTCACGAAAATCAAGGCATTTTATATGCATATTCTCACATCCCTACAGCACCTCTACTCCTCTTTCAACTCTACCGTAATCTACCAAATCCTACCGTACCTGCAAAGGCCATCCGCCTCCGATGACGCCGGCTTGGACGGCGGCGCCCGTTGCGACTGCGAGTTCGGGATCGATGCCAAAGTTGGGTGCTTTGCTGGAGAAGGGGTCATGTATCTTTTATATATATATATTTTTTTCTAAATTTATCCATCTCTTGTACCTTTTAGACACTGTAGACTAGTAGTGAATATAAACATAATAATAATAATAATAAAAGTCACGTACTTGAAGTATTCCCCAACGAGGCTTCTGACCCGGGGAATCCGCGTGGACCCTCCGACCAGGACGATCTCGTCCACGTCTTCTGGCGCAAGCTGCGCGTCCGCGAGGGCTGCCGAGATTGGCTGGCGGATCGAGTCGAAGAGATCGCTGTTCAGCTCTTCGAACAACTGGCGAGTCAGCTAAAGGCAGAGTTTATTTCTCTCATTTCTCTCTCTCTCTCTCTCTCTCAATCCCTCCATTCTCTCTCTCTCTCTCCCTCCATTCTCTCTCTCTCCATCCATTCTCTCTCTCTCCATCCATTCTCTCTCTCTCCCTCCATTCTCTCTCTCTCTCTCCCTCCATTCGCTCTCTCTCTCCATCCATTCTCTCTATCTCTCTCCCTCCATTCTCTCTCTCTCCATCCATTCTCTCTCTCTCCATCCATTCTCTCTCTCTCTCCATCCATTCTCTCTCTCTCCATCCATTCTCTCTCTCTCTCCATCCATTCTCTCTCTCTCTCCCTCCATTCTCTCTCTCTCTCTCCATCCATTCTCTCTCTCTCTCTCCCTCTCTTTCCCCTCTCTCCATCTACCCGTCTTTATTTATCCACTTCTCTATCTTTCAAACTCTTTACATTCCCTCTACCGTTCTCCTCAAACCAACTTCATATTGGAATTCCTCCCTGTCCTTGAGATTCAGTACCACCGTAGCCCTCAAGGATGTCGTCAATTTTAGCTGTAAATGGATATAGGATATATAAGAAAAGCAAGAGCACAATAGTTTATTAATGAACACGAATAATTTACAGCATATGTCAGACCCTTTTATCGTAAAGATATATCCGTTCCTTTTAACGGTAATAACCGTTCATTATTCTCAACCTTGGCAGCTTCGACAGCAAGTCGAATTTGTTGTACATCTTCTTTGTCGTCTACAGACAGCTTTGTTCGCTCAGTAATCACCTAAATTATCTCTCTTTTTATTTGACGGGAAAATCATTCCTTTCTAACAATTACCCTGCAGAATATAGGACTGTTCATGTGGCTTTTTTTATTAGTGAGAGCTCGAGTCATGCACCGTAAAGTACTATTCAAAAAAGATGCCATGAATACCATAACTCTTCCTTGGCAGTAGAGTAAAGAGTAAAGAGTAAAGCGATGGATTGGAACTCTCTCTCTCTATCAACAAGTAGCCATCTCTCTCCGTCTCTCTCTCTCTCTATCTCTCTATCTTTCCCCAACTAGCCATCTCTCTCGCTCTCTTTCCCTCTCTCTCTTTCTCTCTCTCGCCCTCTCCCCACTCTCTCTCTCTCTCTATCAACAAGTGGCCATCTCTCTCCGTCTCTCTCTCTCTCTCAATCTTTCCCCAACTAGGCATCTCTCTCGCTCTCTTTCCCTCTCTCTCGCCCTCTCCCCACTCTCTCTCTCTTTCTACCTCTCCCCCCCCCCTCTCACACCTCCCCTTCAATCTCACTCTATCTCCCTTTCATCTCTCTGCCTCATACACCTCGATGAGTCTCCGCTGGACGCGGTCGTTGAAGTCCTGGCCGCCGAGTCGGTTGTTGCCAGCCATGGCCTGCGTCACGAAGACACCGCCGCCCTGCAGCCACAGCACGGACACGTCCAAGGTGCCACCGCCTGTAATATTGATTATTATTATTTTTTAAATATTTATATTTACTTTACTTATTTACACTGTTTTTTTCTACATTAAACAGTCTGCGCAAGTCATCAAAGTTAATGCATGTATGAAAGAAACCAATAAAGCAGAAAAAATATCTGCATAATATATGAAACGGTTTTAAGTAAATAAAGCAAATACTGGTTTGGGAAACATCAATCAAAGATATGTCAAATAAAAGATTGCTTAGACTTCTAATGTACTTGGCCGCAACATGGAAACCACCGTGGCGGAGAAATATTTTAGAAATTAAAATAAATTGAACATTTGCTAAACATCATAGGTCATTAATTATTAATCAATATTTTGCGAATTCCATTGACCCCTCCACCAACCAAGATCGACGACGACGATGTGTTCGACGCCATTCTTCTTGTGCAAGCCATACGCGAGCGCGGCTGCGGTCGGCTCGGAGATCACGCGACGCGCTTCCATACCTTCAAATTTGAATTTTTTTAAATTTCCTCTAAATTAATTTTATCACCATATTCTTTATTATTTAAGCTAAAAGGAAGTTAAGTTTCCTCTAAATTAGTTTCATCACAATAATCTGTATTATCTAAGTTAGAAGCTAGTTTAGGTTCTCTCTAAATTACTTTCACTGCGATAACTTTTTTTTATTTGAGTTAAAAGCAGGTAAAATTTCCTATAAATTTATTTCACTATCATAATCCTTGATATTTATGTTAAAAGCAAGTTTGATTTCCATTATATTACTTTCACTACCATAACCTTTATTTGAATTAAAAGCTAGTTAAAGTTCCTCTCAATTACTTTCACTACAATTTATCTTCTTAAATAAAGTTAAAGTCAGACCACTGTGTTGAATAACAACGAAAAATTTAAAATACAGAATAAATTATTAAATAAACGAAATTGATTAATTGTCTCACCTGCTATTTTAGCAGCTTTTGCCGTAGCATTCCGTTGCGACTCTTCGAATTCGGCTGGAACCGAGATTACAACCTGAAGAAGAATGTTTTGTATACTAACTAAATATACTAACTACACAGTATACAGCAAAATAGTTAAAGTAGGTGCCCCTTATTATTCACTTGTGAGATAAATAAATAAAGTAAAATTAAATATAAGAATAAACTTCTAATTTGTTTACTATCTGAACATTATCAAGGAGAGCAATTACAATGTGTAGCTTCTTATCATTCATTCGTCAGATAATAAAAAAAAAGAAGTAAACAGCAGATATGAGAGGATAATTCTCTTTACCTGCGATAGGGTAGACTTGGCGTGTTTCTCTGCTGCTTCTCTGAGATAGCTGATGATAATTGCTCCGACATCTTCCGGATAGAGCTTTCTGAAATGAAATCAACGACAAAGTTAACTTCCTTAATTGTAATCTAATGGTTACTTGTCAAATGTGTAAGATGATATTAATTCAGCAAGCACGACTACACCGGGTTTCTGTTCCTACCAGTATCGCTATTATAATGGGCACAGTGGCGGAAAACCGCAGGATCACAGATGAGAAAATTATTTTCGCAAGAAAAGTAATTGTGCATTGCCCAATTAAGATTAAATTCTCGCCTCCTTCCGATTTCTTTTTTGGGACTTTTTTTTATTTGCTAGAGTAGCGAATCAGAAAATGAATCGACCAGAACGATCGAATGAAAATTGTTTTTCTTAGATCGGGAAATGGCCACCGAGGTGATAGATCCGGTGGCCATTGACCGGGCCGTAGGCCCGTAGCGTGCCGAAGGCACGCACGATAAGATTTAAAAAAAAAACTAGGCTGCGGGAACTTCACTTGGAACCACTTTGTGTTTGGGCAGAATATATATCATACTTAAAAATTCGGACGCATAAAATTCTTAAACGTCAAAGTTAATTTAGTAATAAAGAGACCACCAACTTGATCCCCGAGTCCAGTGGAATTTCAAAGAAGGCGTGTCCCTTCTCATCAAGTTTCACTGTGAACGGATACCTAAATTCGAGGAGAAACTATATTGACTTAATTTCTTATTCCTCTGTGGCGATTCCAGTAACAAAACATTAAAAATATTTTCCTCTTGACTGAAACAATATCATCAGAATTGTTTATTTCAAATAAAAAAGTAATAAATAGCAATGGCATCTTCTAGATTATAGATGGTGGTTAAATTAAAAAGAAATCGAAAATAAAAATATGAAAAAATAAGCATATAATAAGTTAAAGAAAAGGAAAAAACCAAACCTCTTTTGATCCTCGACAAACTGCTTGTTGTTCTTTTCGTAAGTGCGTCCGATGAATCTCTTTGCATCGTAGATGGTTCTGGTCGGATTGTGCTCTTGTTGTTGCACGGCGAGCGTGCCAACGAGAATCGTGCCGTTGGGTCTTTAAAAATATTTTATAATTAAAATAGAAAAATAAAATAAATACAAATATTATAATGCTTTCAATGATATATGCATCATTAAAATGTGTAAAAATTAAAGGATATTTGTTGGTGGTTGAGGAATTAAAGTTAAAAGGAGACGCATGAATTATTAGTTTTGTCACGATATATTTATTTAATAATTTAAATAGCACTATTGCTGGTAAGCAGTTATAAACTTTTTCGGAAAATATTTTTAAAAAAATCTCAACAAAAGACAATAGGTCATCATAATTCAGGCAGGAATTAGAGTGATAATGATAACGAATCGACCGATCGGCATTCAGAGTCTGTTACAGACTGACAGGAATGCGACAACGGAAGGGACGGATCGGCGGCCGAGAGGATCCGGCACAATCGTCGTCTCGCCAGTCACGGCATGATAGAAGCCGATCGAGGAGTACGTCGTGCCGAGGTCGATGCCTGCGCAGTAGCTGTATTCAGTGCATTTATTCATTTCATCATATTCCGTTTTACAAAAAAAAACATTAGACAAGGATTGCATATAAAAACAGAAAGGAAAAACAAAAATATGCCCACTTAATACAGTACAATTTCTAGTTTAATTAATTGTAGTTTTGCAATACACCTTAAAAAAATCACCATACTTGGACTCCACTCTGACTTCGAGACTTGTACGGAATACTTGATGAAAAATTACATTAAAATTCGACTGTTTTAGCATGCATGATTAAAAAGAGTAAACATTTGGCAAGAAGAAAGATTTTGGGTGCTATCCTAGTTGGGGGGGGGGGCAAAATATTTTCATTTTTCAATGTTCTATAAATCGTGCCCAGGGGGGTTTTAGGCCATGGGGAACATGAATATAGGGTTCTAGACCGTGGGGAACACGAATAAAATGTTCAATTTGTAAAAAAAAATTTCATTTAACAAAGTTATAGTACTTCACATTTTTTCCCCTACTTTACATCTAAACTCGTGCAGTAAGGGGTTTTCAGAGCTGCCAAACACTAAAATAGTGTCAATTAAGCACTAACGAATAGAGATAAGTCGAAAAGAACGTAATATTCGAGTATAACAGGTCTGAAAACCCCTTCGAGCACCATTTTACCTGAAATCGGCCAAAACTTACGTCAAGTAAAAGTACTGTAACTTTGTCAAATGACATAGTAATACAAAATGAACATTATATTCGTGTTCCCCATGTTCTAAAACCCCCCTTTGCACGATTTGGAGTGAATTAGACAAAAAAAAATTATTTTGCCCCCCCCCCCAACTAGGATAGCACCAGATGCTGACAAGTGTTATGGGAATAACACTCGAGTGGGAAAGAAAGCAAAAGCAGCCTACAGTAAATAGCCAACTCATATCGGCTATAAAATCAGGAAAACCTAAGCCTCACAACCAAATGTAAATATGAAAAAAAGGGTTGGCAAAGATTACCAGCGATTTTGGGCGGTGGAGGTGGAAGACCGTAGCGTTGTGCGAGGTATCCGGCCACTATTAGCGCCAATATTCCTCCACCTTAAAAGGGCAAAGAAGAAAATAGTGAGAAAAAAGAACTCCTAAAACCTAACAGATTAAAAACCAGTTTTTTCAAGCAAATAATATTCTTGAAAAAAAAACTGCTAACCTATTAATGACATCGACGATGACATTTCTGACCCGTTTTTTGCTAAAATAAAAAAAAATTGAATACAAAGAAAAAGAGCAAAAGAAAACATATCAGAAGCAAATTTCAGGCGTTTTCTGAAGATGCGCGAAAGCTGACGATGCAAAATACAGTAATCTGTTTGAATTGTCACATTCGGTCGTTCGCCATGTCAAACATGACATCGAGACTGAAGTCTGGGTTTGTACATGAATTTGAACGAGGTCATGCGGTTTTTATTGCAATATGGATTAAAAAAGAATTCTTTAAAGGCCATTAAATGCGAGAAATGTAAGAGCTAAGAGGTAGAAACATGAAACAGAGAGAGTGAAGGGGAAATAAAGAGATGGAGAGAAGTAGAGAGCGAAAGACGGATAAAAAGAGCAAGGAAGAGACACAGAGACAGGGAGCATGAGAGACAAAAAGATAGAAGGAGGAGTGGGGTGAGAATGAGAGTGAGACAATCAGAGAGAGAGAGAGAGAGATCGAGTGAGAGAGAGAGAGACCGAGTGAGAGAGAGAGAGAGAGAGAGAGAAAGCAGGAGGACTGAGAGAGAAGCTAACACATGCCTTGGGAATGCCCCTAGGAAACGGCCTTCCTTCTCGCGGTCGTTGCTATAGCGATGGTGCCGGCCATCTATTTCAAATTAGCCATAGTCATCACACACTTTACAGGGGGAGAGAGAGAGAAAGAGAGAGAAAGAAAGAGAGAGAGAGAGAGAGAGAAAGAGAGAGAGGTAGAGAGAGAGGGAGAGCGAGAAAGAGAGAGCGAGAGAAATTCTGCTGAGCATTCCGCTTTTGCCCCCTTTCACGAGCGTGAATACGAATTGGAGTACAAACTATTTTATGGATTTTATTTTATACTCTTATTTACATTTTTTCTGGCTTAAAACTACAATTTATTTGATAACATTTTTCTTTAACTCCTCGAATGACGTCACTTTCGAATGGTTTTTCTTCTTCTTCTTCTTTTTCTTCTTCTTATGGAAACTCAGAGAGAGATGACCATCCTGTTCACGTCGCATCTGGACGTCAACAATTTGTATACAAAACAATTGCTGATGAAATATCAAAAGAACAAAAAAAAATACCATTTTTCGTTAATTGTTTTTTCTTCTTCTTCTTCTCGATTCCACGCACCTTCTCAGATCGTGAGACGCGCATGTTCCGCGAGACAACTTGGTGGCTTCATAGTTCGCTGCGCTGTCTCTCTCTGCTTTCTTCTTCCTTCCTTTCTTCGCCTCCCTTTCTTGCCGTCTATTTCGCGTACTAGTCACAATCGCTCTCTCTCTCTCTCTCTCTCTCTCTCTCTCTCTCTCTCTCTCTCGCTCTGCCTCCTTCTTTCTCTGTCTCATCCTTTTTTTTCTTTCTTTTTGTCTCTGGGTATGTGTTTTCATCATTCTTTCTTTCTCTCTGAACTTCCCTCTCTCTCTCACTCTCTCTTCCTCTTTCTCTCTCTTTCTCTCTCTCTCTTCCTCATTCTCTCACTCTCTCTCTCTTTTCTCTCTCTCTCTCTTCCTCATTCTCTCTCTCCCTCTCTCTCTCTCTTTCTCTCTCTCTCTCTCTCTCTCTCTCTCTCTCTCTCCCTCCACCTCTGTGGTTGTTGCTCCCTCGCGTGCGCGCACCTGGCCGTCCGGCCCTTGTTTGCCAATCTTCCGCCCTGGGGGGGGTGTGCTTGCGGCTTCTCCCTTCTTCCTAATGCATATGCAAGCCACAAGCGGGGGCAGTCTTATCCCTCCAACGTTCCAAACCGACCTTTGAATGGGCCTCTTTTTCATTTCTCAAACCAACTTATAAGAAATTCGTTGTCGACTCAATTTGTATGATTTATTGCTGTCGGTTTCATAGCCGATAATGTACGCACATGATGAAGTTGTATGAAAGGTGCATGCAATACAACTTCGTCTTACTTTTATTCTTCCATTTACCATTACTCTCTTCTCTCTCTCTCTCCCACTCTCTCTCTCTCTCATCTGTACATGCTCTCTCTCTCTCTCTCTCTCCTCTGTACCTGCTCTCTCTCTCTCTCCTCTGTACATGCTCTCTCTCTCTCTCCTCTGTACTTGCTCTCTCTCACTCTCTCTCCTCTCTCTCTCTCTCGCCCTCTCTCTCTCTCCGCATCCTCTATTTACATTCCGCAATCTCGAGCGGTCACGTCGCCATTCACTCTATCCGCGCACCTAGTACGTCTGAATGTCATAAGTTTACATGTACTTGGTAAATAAATCCATTTCATCCTGCATATTTCTTTATTCGCTATTTCTACCGGGTTACTTTTTTAGATTTGGGCTTAATTACTCTACGGTCCTAATTGTAAGACTTACATATTTCTAATTTTGTATCTTGTGAATGCTTTCTTTCTCTTTCTCTCTCTCTCTCTCTCTCTCTCTCTCTCCTTCTCTCTCACTCTCTTTCTCTCTTTCCCAAGCCTTTAAAATTACGCTTTACCTTTTCATTCTACTAACATATTTATGATATTGTATCTTGTGAATGCTATCTTTCTCTTTCTCTCTCTCTCTCACTCTCTCTCTCTCTCACTCTCTCTCTCTCTCTCGCTCTCTCTCTCGTTCTCTTTCTTTCTCTCTCTCTCTTTCTCTCTTTCTCTCTCACTCTCTTTCTCTCTTTTCCAGGTCTTTCCTCCAACATGGGCAACACGTACACTTCTCTGTCGACGCAAGATCCGCAGGACGTGCTCCTCACAAATGGCCAGGGGTTATTTTTTCTTTCATTTTTTTCCTAATAATAATTTCTAATAATAACTTATGGTTTTATTTACTTCCCAAAATCGTTACATTTCTAGCTACCGTATTCAAGTTCTCTTCTCTTCTGCACACAGAGTCAAATCGTCCGTGTCGATGTACCTCAAGAAGCCACCGCAGAAGAGACGAGCAGTGCACGTGGATACGATTGGAGCACTTGCTGCTGTCCGGTCGGGAATGGTGCTCAGCGGTAGCAGAGATCAGGTGAGAGAGAGAGAGAGAGAGAGCGAGAGAGAGAGAGAAAGTGAGGTTTAGAGAGAGAAACAGAGAAAGAGTGCGTGAGAGAGAGGAAGAGAGAAACGAATCTAGGCTAGACTGAGAGTGTGAAGGATGTTCTGGACGATGAATCATGAGTGGAGTGGGAGAGAGACATCGAGAGAGAGAGAGAGAGAGAGAGAGAGAGCGATTATGGAGATATTTATTGGGCAAATTATGCTTGGTGATGAACACTTATTTATATCGCGGATGTTCATGTAACAATGACTTCCTATTAATAGTTGAGTGCTCGACATTCAGAGCGTCATCTTGAACAACATGGACACGGGCGAAGCTGTCCAGCAATGGACCGGGCACGAGAAGGAGGTCACCAAGGTGTGTGTGTGGCTTTCATTTTCATTCCTCATTCTATTCTTTTGACATCACGACAAAATATGTAAGTCGTGTCTCAATTAGTTTCACGAATGTCTAGTCCGGAATGGCCAGTGAAAAATATCATATCTTAAAAAAATTAATTTAAAATATAAAAAAAGTTGTTTTTATTTTTTGTTTGAAGATTTCATATTACATAAATTAAAATACTCATTCATGTATACATTTTTTATGCCTATGTATACATATCTATATATTTTTATGTCATTTTTTTTTTATGTATTTTGTTCATTTGTATGCATGCATTAACATCGATAGCATAAATTGCTTATATCAAGATAAATAACATACATATAGGTGGTGTACCGTAACGTGTCGGGAGCGCATCTTCTCGCGAGCGGCTCACGCGACGAGAGCATTCGACTGTGGACGTTCAGCTCAGCCGCAGCGGTCAAGGTCGTCAACTCTCTCTCTCTCTCTCTCTCTCTCTCTCTCTCTATCTCTATCTCTCTCTATCTCTCTTTCTTTCTCTCTATCTCTCTCTCTCTCTCTTTCTCTCTCTCTCTCTCTCTCTCTCTCTCTCTCTCTCTCTTTCTCTCTCTCTTTCTCTTTCTCAACTTGAACCGATTGAGACAGAGTGAGTCTTACGATTCATATTCATCTAATAATAGTTTCTTTGTTATCGCTCTAATGGAGGGCGATGACCGAATTTAATAAGAAAAAAAAATCGCAATTTGCAATTTGACCCTGCATTTTAACTATTATTCAGCGATCGTATTTCTTGAGCTTACTTATTGCTAAATTTCTTTTTTATGTAGTTATTTTGAAATAAAATGTAAATCTAAATGTTGAAGATCCGCTCCAATTTTTTGCAGGAACTCAGAGGACATTCGATGTCCGTGACTGGACTGTGTGCGAGCAGTGGTACACGACAATGCTTCTTATTCCAAATTCAATTTTGAATTACTCAATTTTTTCAGTATCTTCGATTCCTTTGCTTTATCCAGTTCATAAAATATACAAACGATTCGTGCAAATATAAATCTTGATTATTTTAATTCAATTTTAAATATTTTAATGGTTTAAAATATCATAAAATTCCAAAATCTTTGAGATGGCCAGCTCTTCTCTGGCTCTCGCGACACAAGCATCCGCAAGTGGGATACGCAAACAGGACAGCAGATTCGCGCCAATGATCATACCAGGAATCTGGCAAGTCATCTTCTTCTTCTTTTAATTCATTGGAGCCTTCCTTATCAATTTTTCTCCATGTGTTTATTGCTTATCAGCATCATGGACGTGAGTGACGAGATTGAATGAAATGTGTTTATTTGATAAGACAAATACAAATAAACATTCCTAGCCAGAGCAGCTGGAGAAATAGGGGGGGAGGTGGAAGGCTAATTTAATTTTCGTCTTAAAATTAGCCAGAGCCCAATATGAGGTGACCCAACCGCCTATTCAAATTAAACGTGACCCGTCTCGAATTTTTCAGTTTGAACTCGCCCACTTTGTACATCGAAATTTGAGGTGACCCACCTCGCCTATTCATCTGCCTCCCGCTTGCTGGCGCAGTCGTCAGAGGACAAGAGTGTCAAGTCAGTTCAAAATGCGCTTTCTACCTACATTTCTAGTTAATTAGAATGATTATAAATTTATATTCAAAGATGAATATAAAAAATAGTAATAAAAAATAAAGAGTAAATCTAAAATTTTGGCAGACTCTGGGACGCGCGCGACATCGTGCTCGTGCACGAGTTTCCGAAGAAGAACAACATCCAGATGCACGTCGACTTTGCCGACGAAGGCACGTGCGTTCTCTCGTGTAGCAATGGCTTTAATGGCGACGGTTGCGAGATTACGGTAAGCAGTCGAAATGAAAAGTTTTTTTCGAAATTTATTTATCACATATTTATTGTATTTTATCATCTTACTAAAATCATATTTGAGCCAAGGATTTATTCTTCTGTTGCATAGGTGAGTAAGAAGAGTAGTAGCACGGCAGTAGAACCAATAGAACCCCCCCCCCCTTGTTCAGCTCTATGATATCCGATCTCCTCGAAAGAAGTTGCGTGAATTCCGCGGTCACGAATCAACCGTCACCTCTGTCTGTGCGCTCAACTGTCCTGTTGGTGCTATTAATGAAGTCAAATATGGAATGTTGAATTTTGTTATATATATATTAATAATCTAGAAAATACTAGAAAACTTTTTACCAGAAAAATCAATATGTTCTTTTAAATTCAGCAAGCTCTTCCTCGCAAGCTCTTCATGAGTACGGACACGAACGGCTGTGTCATGCTTTGGAATCTCGAAGATGGCAGTATGTATTGGTTTTGGTGTGCAAGAGAGGGGCCATTTTATTTCTTTTATTTCTTATTTTTACATTGTTTTAAAGTTTTTGTCTCCGTTTAAAAGTCGTTTTCCTAGGGCCTACTTAATTATGTTTCCCCTTCGTAGCTTGCCTATGGACATACGAAGGAGGCTGTCAGCACGGCGGTCTGCACGCTTCGCTCGCGTTCGCAGATGGAAGGTTTGACTCTTCTAAATGAACAGCCTTCATTCATAATGCGCTCCAACCAATGAGCGTTCCTTACTGGCATGAATAGAGATGTGCGTATGTTTCCAAGATTTTTTATTAATACTAATACGTTAATAATTAGCTTAAATTCTTTAAATTCCAGCATTGTTGCCTCGGGTGCTGACGGCGCCCTCGTTCAGCTGTCGCTCCAGAGTCGAGCCGGCCGACCGCTCCTGCAGTGCATCTCGTACCAAGTCTCCGAGCCGGAGCGAGAGCCCATGCACGCCGATCGCCAGCCGAGACAGCAAATGGAGTAACTGTAGATATATAATTTAATAAAAAAACCTTAATATTTTTTTTAATGTGAATATTTAGTTTGTTCGATTATTTTTTAAATATCTTGCAAGTCTCCTCTCTCATATGTGTTTCTCAATTACGAATTCTCGCTAACATATTCCTTTCTCAATGGTGATGAAAACACTTGTGATGCTATGGAGATCTTGTCATTTGATTAGATTAGCGCACTTATTAGTAGTGACTAATAAGAGTCGTGTTGTTGTTACGAGTCTAAGACAATCTTAGCCAGTTCTTTTGTATGAAGAGACTCTCGAAGCCGTCCCTTTTTGCCCCTAATGTCTTTAGTTATTTATGAAAAATATATTTGTGATATATATAATGTATTTGTTGAGAATCGAGCTTATTATTTGCCAATTTCAACCCGCCAATTCTCTAGCTGATATTTAATAAGTTTATGGTTATTGGTACTTAAAAATTAGAGAATTCAATGAATATTATTTCGATTATTTCCATATCGCATACGTATTTCAGCTATAACATTCAGAAATATTGGTTCTTTATAGCAGAAAAATTGTCGAAATGTAAGTTGCAGAATATTCACGCGGCAAGTCCCCGGGGGGGAGTAGGCATTCTTATTCTCGCCTGCTATTTGGCAGGCAGTCAGAAACCCGCTTCGAGAGAATACGATTAGCTGCGGTAAGTTGAACTCAAACCACAAGGTTGTCGATGATCTGCCTTCTTTAAAGATGCCTTTTGTAAATCAGCAAAATGGGATGGGTCTTAAGAGATTAGTTGCGTGCGCTGAACGTGGTGTGCGGTTGGCCACCGGTCAGCTCTCATTAATCAGAGGCAACAATCGCAGCCAAGGCCATCACCATGGAGATTAAAGGGCTCCAATTACTGGGCATCGCTAGAAGACTTGCCTATCTCTGCTCATTATCACACACATAATTTTCTAGTTGAGAATATTTATTAGTTCAGCATGTATTGAAAAACGCTGTAGTCCGTATGAGGGGGTCTTCATTGTTCTCAGGAAACTATATACTATGTGAATGTGAAACATATGGTCATTTCCTTGCATTTGTAGCTGACTGCGAATTTAACGAAGCAAACACCAGTCTCCAGGATTACTTTCCAGACGGAAAATATTTGCATACCATTAGTGGGAGTCGCTTTCTCGCGGTTTCAGCATCTAGTATCAATTTTCGGATTTCGATTATCTGACCTACTTGGAAAATTATTAAGCTAGTTGTTTCCAAAATATAAAAAGAAGAAGAGATTGAGTAGGTACACTGTAAATGTATTGAATATGTATGCCCCCATGCAAATACTACTAGTACAATAACTAGGATAATTAGTTGAGGTCAATCTCCCTATCTCTCTCTCTCCTCTCTCTCCTCGTCTCGCTCTCTATGTCTCTCTCTCTCTCTCTCTCCTATAATCCCTCATGACATTCTCCAAATAATAAACACATTCGTCATGAGTACATGCATGACAATGGAAGAAGAGTCGAGACGTGTTTGCCACAGACAGGTTTTTCACAGAACCTCCTCTAACAGAGATGGGAGAAAGTGAGAAAAAACAGAGAAGAGTTGCCATCATAGAGCACAACATCGTGAGTGTGCTGCGTCAGCATTGTTTTTAATTGTGCGAAGTCAGCATTGTTTTCGATGATGCGAATACTCTTTTTTTACATTGTCGACATGCTTTTTTTCTTACCAAATGACACAAATTATGTTTTTATGCATTTTAATATTGCACTGCAAATTTTGATCGATTTGAACTTGTGAACTCATGTGCAAGGGTTCAATTCCCTTTGGTGACGAAGCTTTTGCTGCTACTATTTAGTTTAAAGCGATAATAAAGTGCAAAATTAGGTTTATTTTAAAACGATTTTGAATGTAATAAAACTTTCTTCGGATAATTTTGCGATCTACTCACAGATTTGTTTTAGCAATATGTTCACTTCGCCATGAATTGTGATCCGAAAGTGGTAAAAAAAACTGCTCCCGGGTATCTTTGCAAAAATTTATTATGTTGCGAACTGCTGGCAGATATTATGAGCCTTGATGAAGCATTGCATTCCGAGACATTTTCTTTGGCAATGCATACATATGATGAGTGCTTGGCGAAACAGTCCCGAGGACAGGGAATGCTTCAAACGAACCTCTGAAATTATGGAAACAGAATTTTGAAATGCTCCGTACAAGTCATACCGCTTTGAAATGTTTGTATCTGATAGGCATGAGGATGTCGTTCCATATCCGAAATTTCACTATATTTGAATGGCTAGAAGTCTAGAAGCTATTTTTTTTTTAGATCAGACGGATCTTCCGGATAAGCCCTCTTCCTTCTTCGGAAGAATTCCCTACGGTTCTCTCTCATTGAGCATAATTAGAGTTGAAGCCATTGAATATAATACAACTTCAGATATGGCATCCTCATGCCCTGCTGCAATAAATTTACCCGCGAGCTCGCTTATGACCACTTTCGGATCACAATTCACGACGAACATATTGCCAAACAATTTTTTAAAAAGTACATCGCAACATTATCATAAGAAAGTTTAAAGTACCTTCAAAACCCCTTTATTATCTAAACAAAACAATAGCAACAAAAGCATGGTCACCAAAGGGAATCAAACCATTGCCTTCGAAAATTAACGGCGAGAGCGCAGCCAAAAGCGCCGAGCTGTCCGTATTGTCAAGGTCCTAAACAAGGTCGACTGCCGCTGGTTTAAAATAGTTTAAGACACATTGACGATTAGGACTACCTTATAAATTTGCTGATCTCACGGTTGGCTGGGTTGTGGAAAGAGTCTTTGACAATGAGAGCTGAAGTCAAAAAAAGAAAGAAATAAGGTTAAACCGTTGCTTCGCTGAAGATGTTAGTCTGTCAAAATTCTAGAAAAAGATATATGTAAATTCAAACTTTAGGATGATATTCAACATACCGAACTGGATATCGGGCGCTATGTGGGTCCAACCGCCGAGCTCGAGGGAGTGGTTGGAAGGTCCTTGAAAGAGTGGCAACCTATTTGACGAGGGGAAAATTTATTTATGATTAAAAAAAATATGTTCAATCGGAGAAGAGATGTCTCTATATTTATCGCATTTTATTTTCCCTCGATACATCAATATTTCATCAGCTTCTGTGCTGAAGAGCACGCCACTGAAGCACATGCTGGCCGTCGCCTTCACAATCACCCTTCTGATCGTTGTCCTCCACTTTATTCTGGTGCGTTGGGAACACACCGAAAATACGTTGACTGTAGAGGCAACAAAGTTATACTGTGTGTGGTCACTACGCGTAATCGCCCAATTCGAACCTGCATTAAATATTTTTCGGGCGATCGCCCTCCTTTAAAGCTTCATTTTTAAAGTTCATGTTCGTGCGCGAGCGACTGAAGTTCTCTGCATTGCGGCGAAATCTCTTCTACTTCGTTGCGATGAATCCGGTGAATGGAATCTCCATTCAGTGATTCTGGAAGGAAAAAAAAACACTGAAATTACATATTATAGTATAATTTTTTTAAGTTGATGTTAAAATAAACATAATCAATGAAGGGAAACCACTGAAAAAGAGAGTTTGGAAATAGTACAAAAGAATGAGAGTTTTATCAGGAAGCGGCGGCAATTTGAACTTTCTCTTTTGTTCGTCTATAAACTTATTGAAGTTAATTTCAATGAAAATTACTCAATTTAAATAGATTTTAATAAGAACAAAGACAGAAATTAACTAGTTCAATTTGCCGCTGCCTGCTGCTTGCACTCGTTATCCCTCTGTCATACCATTTCGGAACTCTCCTTCTTTCGTACTATTTCTCAATCCGTGATTAGGTCTATTTCAATCAGCTTGCCTCCTTCGGCTGCCTAACGAGCATGTTCCTCCCGCGGACGGCCACATTCGTCCAGGCAATCATCATGACGTCAGCTGCTCTGCCGCTCCTCCTTCCCTTCCTCTCGTTCTCTAACTATCTCTCTCTCTCTCTCTCTCTCTCTCTCTCTCTCTCTTTCTCACTTCCAGGTACTACATGATCTGCGTGAGAGTGTCGATTGATCTTATCGTCAAGTTGTCTGGTGGTCGGCTTGATTTGGTGCGAGGGATGAAGCAGAGGCAGCAGGAGATTCGATTCGATGTCAGCGAGGAGAGAGAGAGAGAGAGAGAGAGAGAGAAATAGAGAAGAGGGTGGAGAGAAGGAGATGTAGAGAGAGAGAGAGAGAGAGAGAGAGAGAAATAGAGAAGAGGGTGGAGAGAAGGAGATGTAGAGAGAGAGAGCAAAATAGAGAAGAGTGTAGAGAGAAGGAGATGGAGAGAGAGAGAGAGTATACACAATGTTTGGAAGGGGGGAGGGAAAAAGGCGATTCAAACTCAGGTTCGCCCCTTCTGTTGCTGCTTGCACTTAATGCCGACGGCCAAGCCTACGATGTCATAACTTGAAACAATTAATTTTTGAAGAAAGAGAAAAATTTCGAAAAATTTAATATGTTATAAAAATAATATGTTAATTAATTGATGCATATATTATTAAATCATAAAAGATATAATTCTTTTATGATTTTGTAACTATTCTTCTCTAGCCGCAACGTCCTCCGGCTCGAGTGGCTGGTGAAGCAGACGACAGTCATTCGCTTCATTCTCAACATTACTGACGTCGCCGTGCAACTCGAGCTGGAGACACGGCAGAATATGTTAGAGAGGGTGGAAAATGAGAGAGAGAGAGAGAGAGAGAGAGAGAGAGATAAAGAAGAGAGAGAGCGAGAAGGTAGAGAGAAGAGAGCTGGAGTGAGGAGAGAAGTGAGAAAGAGAGAGAGACAGAGAGAGATGAATGAGATGGGCGGAGAAAGACAGAGAGAGAGAGAGAGAGAGAGAGAGAGATGAGAGAGAGAGAGACAGAGAGAAGTGACATTTCCCTCACCAGGTACTTTGCCATCTCTCAAGTAATCGGAGTCATCTCAATGATAATCGCCGTCTATGCGAGTTATGCAATGCTGCCGCTGAATAAAGTATATATTTAATTTTATATGTCTTTTATATTTTATTTATTAATTAGAAGAATATTTATAGAAATAGAAATATGTACGTAAATATATATATACATACATATGTACATAAATGGATATAATTCGTGATGAGAATAATTGAGGAGAAGCTGAAGCCGTGCCGCGTGTCGTCTCTTTTCTACACTGTTGACATTGCGCAGTCGCTCTTCTCGCTGCAGAAACTCGCCATGGACAGCATCCTGCAGCTTGAGGTAACGAAATGGATGAAGTAAATGATATATATATATATATATATATATATATATATATATTTCGAGCCAAAATATTGTTCAATTGGAATTATTCAAAGCAAAGAGTATAATATGATGTGATTTAAGATGTTCAAGCCAAAGAATGCTCGGTCGCTTCAGCCACACAGCGACTGTGAGTTGACCGGTCATCATTTTTTCTTGTATACAGTAAGATGGATTCTCAAGAAAATAAGAAGTCAACTACTTCTTCTCATTCCAGTTCTTTTCTCCTTCCTCATCATCTGCGAGACAATGATCATCGCTCTTGTGATGTTCTGGAAGATTTGGCCGTTCGTTCTCTCCCGGCAGCAAAGGCAACTTCTGTTTGGCTAATGTTACATGTTTATACAATATGCTACATCTTAATTACTGCTATAATAAAATAATAATTATATTCAAAAAAGTTCAGGATAGACGAGAATCTCTACTGGTATCTCGTGAGCGATGATGACGAAATTCCTTGTGACGAGCAACCACCTCCAGTGGTATTGGACATTCATTCGTTTTTTTTTCTCTTGAAAGAAAACGCGGTCCTACAACGTCTAAGAAATCGCGCGGTCTAATTCTGTTAGCCAAGTGTTAGGACCGCAACGCGTGATTGCTTCAAGCGTTGCGGTCCTAACAAGCACTCGTATTTCGTGCTTGCACTGCGTAGCAGCCCACAATGCTATAGCTTTACGATGTGCACCCTCCCGCCAATTTCGACTTCATTCGAATTCCGAGCCAAAAATGAGTTTGATGATCCCGAGCTGTTTGAAGGGCCGTGAGAAATCCAATATGTTCCAGTTGTTTCTACGGCTTTTAAAGTTATAAAGAATACTTGACAGCCCGATTCGTCGCGTTCTCCGGGAGTTTCATCATCAGCTTCCCGCTCGAGTCTTCGTCCTCCGGCGGCCCCTCCGGCAGCTCCCTTTTCAGTTTCCCACTCGATTCCTTGCGTTTCTCAGCGTGGCTTGTGCGAGAGAGAAGAGCACTGAAGACGCTGCCTCCATCCATCGCTGTCATTACCTTTCCACTCGGCCTTTTTACTCTTTCCTAACCGTTCTCACTCTCTGAACAATCTGATAAATTGACATTAATGTCCTTGAGTCTTTCTTGTTTCTTATGTACGTAGGTAAAAAATGCTGTTGCATCCTCTCGTTTGTTGTTCATTCGTGGCTAGCCAACAAGCAGTGAAAAAGAAGTAGAAGAGTTTCTCTGCCAACAGAAGAGACAAGCCTGCCAGTCTACGGCCTCATTTAATTAAACGAGTATATTCAAATCTAATGGCTGACATTGGAGGGTGATTACTTGGAAGGCCACTCTATTCTTGCTGGCCATCTTGCGTCAGAGCCTCATGATTACCAGCTGATTACGCTCTCATCTCGACTAGATTCTCTCACAATCAGAGCCTGATGCGACGAATCTCGCGGAAGCGAGACGAAAGCTAACCATGTGTGTCATCGTTCTCCTTGGGCATCCATCCATTGTGGATCGCTCGCCTTTTTACAATAAAAAGAATTGTTCCATTTTATATTTAAATTGAGAAATATATACTAGTCTAGAATTGTTGAAGATTTTCGAATTATTTTGCTATGCATCACTCTGGCCCATGAGGCGGTCATGTCAAGTGCGAAGGAAACACTTTCAGGTTTTACTCTATCATCACAGCTTGCTTTTGCCTTCTTGAACCATTAATAACGCTGTATCAGAAAGGCAAAAATGATATTAAAATAGTTTATGTATATATTTTTTTATCTAGTTTTACTTATGTATGTACTTTTAAAATAACAATAAAAAAATTAAACCCTTGAGATAGACATCTCGAGTGGTCTCCACCTGGCACTCGAGGAGGCCAGGACGCTCACTACGGTCGATGAGCAGTGCTGCCATTTTGTAGGCACCAATAACATTCAGCAGAGTAGCGTGAATGAATACGGTAATTTAAGAATTATCTCCAAATTATGGATTATTGAATTGAAAAGAACGGCTTACTTTTTATTTTACATTGTTCTAATCTTTACTTTTTCTTAGATACAAATTTAAATTCCGAATTAATCTTTTTTTTCCTTTCTTAGCCTTGCCTCTGGACATACAAAGTTGGCTGCCAGCACGGTGGCCTGCACGCTTCTCTCACCTTCGTAGACGGAAGGTTTTTGAGTTCGAAATGAACATTCTAAATTAATGAATAGCAATCTTAACTGAAAAGAAATGTACATAAGTTTTTAGTAATTTAATAACTAAATTTATGTCCTAAAATTCCAGCATTGTTGCCTCTGGCGCACAGCTCTCTTTGACCGGAGTCAACAATCATGATCAACAATTCGCTTTCTTCGCTCTGTCCTTCGCTTTCTCCTGCTTCGCAGGAGAAAGCGAAGGACAGAGAGAGGAGAAAGCGAAGGACTTTGTCCTCTTTGCACTGTCGGTGGTCTCAAGCCCGACAACGATAATGGCAAAACTATGATCTGCCATCTACGTCGCTATTCAATTTATTTCTCTCTCTCTCTCTATCTCTAACTCTATTTCTTTCTCTCAATTTCCCTCTCTTCCTATTTCGTTCTCTCTCTCTCTCTTACTTTCTTTCTCCTTCCAGGCCCCAAGGGTTGTACAGACCCGAGATGGAACAGAGCCGGCCAGGGCAGGCCCAAAATCCAAGGGCCCGAAATCTGCGGGAAATAGTGAGAGATTTAGAGAGAGAGAGAGGAGGGCGAGAGAGAAAAATGAAACTAATTAGCGACGTAGATGGCTGATCATAGTTTTGCAACTATCATTGTCGATCTTCAGACAATCCACATGATCTGCGTAGCGCAGTAAGGTGCGCGCTTGATCGCTTTTTGAGCGTCGCAAGTTCGAATCCCAAACGGGGCGAACGTTTCGACTAGGAAAAAGGAAAGAGAGTCAAAATGATAGCTCAAAGTGGGGGATCTTTCAAAGAGATCCCCCCCCCCCACTTTGAGCAAACAGAGAACAAATCAAGAAGTAACAGCGAGAGAGAGAGAGAATTTGGGAAGCAGGTGAGTGACCGACTGTCAAGGATTCGGTTGCACGAACTGGCGTGATTGGTATGGCGCAGTGGTTTACGCGCTTGATTGCAGTTTTGTTTGTCTCCGGTTCGAGCCCCAATCGTAGAAAATATTTTGCTGCGCTTTTGGATTTCAATTCTCGAAATCTTCATTCAAAAAATTTTCCGACGCGGAGAGAGGACCCGAAACTTTATGTATCGAAATTGAAATCTGGCAATTTACGGAAGACTACGGAAGGTAAGGAATTTTCGCGGCATGGACTCTATCAGCTCTTAAGAACAACGTCAAAATGCACCCTAAAATTGTTTGGAGCAGGCTAACGTTGTGGCTGGGTGGAGTATTGGTATGCCTGCAACGAGTATGAAGGGAGTGGCTGGTGTTCGGTTCCGCTTTTGAGCCAATTTCTTCAAGTTTGCATTCCAAAATTTTTTTTCCGCACTTTTTTCACTTGTAACATTAAAAGTCACTAAGACATAAGGAAACTAAAAATGAAGTCTGCAACTGTAATTTAAAGATATACTGTTAGAGCAAATGCCTTCACAAATTTCACCGACACGAAGACACATTGACGCACTACGAATTGTGGTGTTCCTGCACCACCAGATTCACAATATTTTCCATTTTGTCGAAAAAGCATTATCTTGACATTTTAATGCTCAATTATGGTGTAACCCGAGTGCCTGAATCCAAATATGCAAACCAAATGGACGTGCGGTTATCGAGAAACGCACAAATTTGATCGGACATTTTGGAACTTTCCGAAAGTTCCGAAAGTTCCTGCACCCATGGTTGTTGAGCGGATTATTGATCTCTCTGCTAATTATCTCACCTATATTTATCGAGTTGAGAATATTTAATAATTCAGCATGTATTGAAAAAGTCTGTAGTCCTTCATCGTTCTGAGCAAAGTACATACTATGTGAATGTGAAACATGATCATTACCTTTCACCTTCTGTTGCAACTCCATTTGTTGCTGGCTGCGAATTGGACGAAGCAAACACCAATATCCATTATTATTTTCCAGACGGGAAATATTTGCATATCATTAGTGGGAGTCGTTTTTTTTTGTAGTTACAGCATCTATCTATTTTCGGTTTCAGATTCCCTGACATGTTAGGAAACGAGTAACAATAAGCTTGCTGTTCTCAAAATATGAAAATGAGAAGAGATGACAATTGAGCATTAAATGGAATCCATCCTCATTCACTTTGCACATCCACAGCGTTTTGCCTAGTAGCATCGGGTCATTTTTCCTTGGCCGTTAAATGGAATTTAAAAAAAACCGCGCATCGCGACCGCAACGCCTCAAAAAATCAGTTCATTTTTATTTTGGTGCGAACATAATCCTCGAACATCGGCCTTAAATTGGTGTAATATGACCGTAGATTAGTAAAACATCAGATGCTCCTCAAAATACTGGGGACAAAACGCTGTGCACATCATTGCAAAGGGTATTTCATACCTTTGCAAAGTGCGAAATGAAAAAAAAACTAACGATAGGAGCGATGCTAAGATCTCGAGAGAAAGGTGATTTCATAATATCCACTTTTTCCTATATTGTTTAACACCTCGCTACCAAAAACACCTTTTGTCTCTCGAAAAGGATGCACCGTCTTATTATTGACGAAAGTGCAGACAAGAATATTCTACAAGAAAAATTTAGGCTGTAAAAACAAAAATAGTAATTTTCAGAAATCTGTTTAAAAAAATTCATTAAAGAATCCAATCTGTCCTTTTGCTTGATATCAATTGTTCAAACCTCTGCTCCAAACAACAGCGGCCAACTCATTCAGATATTCCTTCCCTTGGCAAATACAAAACTAGAACGATATTCATTGTGCTCCATTAATCTTGGTGGGAAAATCAAATGAATTGAACAAAAGAAGCTTCTTTGAATGCAGACTCCTTCCTTAAACCATTACGTCAGCCAACGAGTCCATTTTTCACGCTCCGTTAACTTTTTCTTATACTAAAATTGATGAAAAATCCTTTCTGATGCGGGGATATCTCACAAGTACATATATCTTTTTGAATTAAAAAAAATAAGTTAACGATTGTTTTATTCGTGATTGCAAAAGATTCTCTTAAAAAAACAAACGATTTAGAAAAGTTCATTTTCGTCATACTTGTATCGGTAAACTCATGTCATGTGATTTGCTTTCAAAACAAAAGGAAAGGTGAGAATGGCTTCGTCGTTTGATAAGGGAAAAACGTTTTTAAAGAGAAGACTTAAAAACAAATGTCTCTTCGTCCCCCCCATTTGACACGTTTTCCCACTAGACATATTCAAATCATAGACATTTTACATAAAACTACATTAGACATTTTACAAACATTTCATGCACTAACAATTGTTTTAGAAAATTGAGACGCTGATTTATTCATCAATATTAAACATTATTAATTTTTTTTTAATCAACATGTTTTACACATAGTATTTTTAACAACTAAAACAGCAATAATGGATTATGCTTACTTTTAGCAAAGCCCTTTATGGTGAACGAATCTATTGGCAATTTTTTCGGTCCATTGCAGTCGCATCTCTCTAAATCACACATATTTGAATTCGCGCCTCCTCGCCTGTCGATCAGGCAAGAAGGCGCGAATTCAAATATGAGTTTTCGGCTCCTTTAAGTATGGAGCCCTTCCTGCACATCTGGTACGCGACTGGCGCGATGACCGTCGTGATGAATGGCGTCTTCGCGGCCGTCGTCCTCTCGCAGCGGAGCCCGTTGATTGGTGGCTACCGCTCGATTCTGCTGCTTCAGAGCATCGCCGACACGGCGCTCGGCTGCTCGCTCTCCGTATATGGCGCGGTGCGTTTTTACATCTTTAAAGAAGTTATCGCTTGAAAAAAAACTAGTCTGCTTCTGGAAGAATTTTACTACTTTTCCTCGGCAACAAGTGAAAGCTACGGAGGATCTTCTAAAATGACGGTAAGGCGCATGGTCCTAGCAAGATGTGAGCCGGTTTGTGACTCAAATCCCCCAAACCCTAACAGTAAGGACTGTCGAATCACCCGAATACAAGTATGCACAGATAGCATGACGCTTTCATTTGGGTGTGTTGAAACTCCTTTTAACGATGTACATATGAAGAAATAAATATCTACTGAGAAATCTCTTCAGGAGCTGTCCTTCCATCCGTCCGGCCTTTTGCTAATTCTGTCGAAGACATCACTTCTACTGCCTCCTCGCATTCTTCTTCCGCGAGTGGCACACATCGGCATCGTCTTCACGTACATGTCTTCAATGATCTTCGTCGCGCTCGGCTTTCTCTACCGGCTTCTGCTTGTTAAAAGGTGTCGTCGAATGACTGTGCTACTTAAAGGATCCAAAACTTAGTTTTGAATTCGCGCATTGTTGCCTGGCACGAAGGCAAATAGTGATATTCACCCATTCACCCATTCACCCCGCATTCACCCAGCATTCACCCAAGTAGTAAAATACATAGCGTGGGTGAATGTGGGTGAATGGGTGAATATTTCTATTTGCCTGGCACGAACGAAGGCGGGAGAGCGCGTGATTTAAAGAAACACGACGACAATAGTCGGTGAAATAAATGGTTGAGCTTCATGCTCCTTTAAAGAAACAGTGCTCAACGACCTCAAATTCTACCGTAATCCTCAAGAAAAGACGAGAGACGCAGAGAGAAAAGTGCGGTGGATTTCAAGCTCCATGAACAGCTTCTTTGAAGGCACTCGCTCATCCGCCTCTTCCATGCGCCGCGCATGATCGCGCTGACCGCCGTCGTGTGCGTCGTGATCAACACCGAGTTCGCCGTCGGCAACACGTACGCGATGAGTCTTGCGCACGAGCAGATTCGCCCGCTCGTCAGCAGCGACTCCTACCAGCTGCAGCAGCTGCTCGAGCATGACAGCGTCTACTTCTTCGCTGTCGACTTTAATGATGTCAGATGTGTCCATATCCGCAATTGTTTTCAATTTTTTTTGTTGTTGCAAAAATAGATTGCATTTTCGAACATTCGAAACAATGGCAAAAAATTTTTTTATTATTAAAAATAAATAAGTAAATAACTTGCAGAGCTTCCGCGTCCGTCTGATCGGCTTGGACATGATTCCGGTGCTGTCGATGTTCGTCGGCATGGCCGCGTGCACCGCGGGCATTCTCGCCGAGATCCGTGGTGGCGTTATCTCGGAGAACGCGCGTGCCATGCAGCGACGTGCGCTCGCCATGCTGCTGCTGCAGGTGAGCGGGGCCGGAGTGTAGATTCCGGTAAGGGACAAACTGCAAGTCCATTTGGGACATGCCATACTCTACTATTGACTATCCTGGTACAAAGATTCTGTCGTGTTACAAATCTGCACGTCACGTTTAATTTGTCCATTCAAATATAAAATATGTAAAGATATTTGAAAAGATTTCTAATTTTTTAACCACTTATGGAAGAAAGTAAAGAGAAATTATGAAAAAATAAAAAAATATACCTATATATTAGTGGGCACTTCTATTGACAACAAGTGTATGTATTTATTTGAGGAGTGGATAAGAAAAGGATAAAAAGGATTGCGAATAGATTAGCAGGCGTTGTCGCCAACCGTCTTCTTCGGTCTGCCCTACCTGATGTTCCTCTCGCCCTGCTTCTCCTTCCTCTCGCCGTACGTCTCGCTGTCGTGCTCCGTCATCCCGATGCTCAATCCGACCATCGTCATCCTCATGACCAAGGAGTATCGCGCGGCGCTGTCGCCCTCGCGCATCCTTGGACTGCACAAGGCGGAAGCAGCAACAGTCAACGAGCGTAGTTGAATGTTGTCGGTGTATATGGCTAATTTGTAAATTTAACTCTTTCAATCAATTTTTTTGGGAGGAGCTGCTGTTGCTACAAGCATGGAAACATGATCGATTGCGCTCTCAAATTATTAACTGAATGATTGATGGAACGGCGCTCGTAAGACGTGGAAAATGGCCGTGATTTCTATATAGAAATTAAGTTATTAATTTCGAAATTCATGTTGAAGTGTATGTATGCTAGCTCTTGATTTTGTTAAGGTAATTTAATTTCATATTTATAAGAAATGCACCTGACTAATAAGTACATATAATTAGCTCTGATTTCAATTTAGTTTTACATTTAAAATTAGTTTTTTAAACTTTTTAATTAGTTGAGCTGTGAAATTATTATCAAAAATGTTTAATGGATCACATTAGACTTGTCTTATTCAGCTTTAATGAACTCACGTGTTTGGAAAAGATATTTTGCTACAAAAAAAAGTGGTTTATTTTGAGTAGATATTGTTCGTCATTTATCTAATTGATTTACTCTCAAGTTTCTAGTATGACTAAAAGTTACCGAGTTGATTTATCATAAGGAAAGTCATAGTATTCTCGAATGCTCTGTATCAGAAATTATTGCAGGATAAGTATTCCTTACTTCAAGGAACGGCCAGAGCAACAAGGGCAAGGGTAAATGACCGGAAGGGTGGGAGAAATATGCGGAATAAACAATGGCAAATAGCGGAGATTTCTCCTTAGCACATTCAATTTCCTTCTCAAGCCACAATAACTTCCCTTAAATACCAATTACCAACAAGTCCTCTGGACTATACTTTCCTGAATTCCTGATTTAATTGGATCCCTGAACGCCTACAAGGTAAACTTGTCCTTTCAAGGATCGAGATGACAACAATACATTTATCAACAAATAAATGGAACCTGACAAATGATGTCAAGGATGAGTGAGAGCAGAAGCCAGAAAGATCGATGACGATTAACAACGACGAAGAATGGCGGAGAGGCAACACGTGGAAGGGGGAACAGCAGAGGAAGCCACCAGCACACACGGAACACAATGCTAACACTGACCCGGACCGGGTCCAAACACAAAAAAATGAGAAAAATGCTTCCAGAAGGAAGCCCAAAAGTACAGTAAGAAGTATGAATTAGCAACGAATTAGTAATGTACTAAATAAATCGAGTAGTCCGGTGGGTCACCCTTATTCCTTATATGCTCAAAACAAATATTTGTCAAAAATATTTGACACTCCCGACGAAAGGAAAAGGAGGGGGCCGGAACGCGAAGAGAAAGGGATCAAGAGAGGAAGTACATACAAGATACAGATCATAAGGATGAGATGGGGAGGGCATAGACATCTTCGACGCTGCTGCAGTCGGCGATGGTAATAATATGGAGAGGGCAAGGACATCTCAGCAATCCGCGAAGGAGTCATGACGAGCCCGTTGTTCTTGTGATGACGGCTACTTGCTCCATCTTTCCATATCCGACCGAAACCAGAACTACCGTAATCCATAACCATAAAGGTGGGAACCGGAGAAACTGGGGAAGGTGGGATTATGTCCTGAAGGAAAGGGAAATGCTCCAGACTACAGTAATGCTACCGTAGTTCGGAGGTAGGAACCATAAGAACAGGGTAAGGCGGGTGTCAAAATCCTGAGGAATTAAAATAGCATTACGAGGCGGGGGTCCAAATAACAATTTCCTGAGAAGTAAAAAATGAATGGAAAGAGGGGACCACGTCGCCGAAAATTCCTTATGTTGCCTTACTAATAAATCACCAAATAGGTGATCCTCCCGGGGACACAAAATGAGGGGGGGGGAATAAAATGAAATAAACGAAATAAAATGCAGATCTCACATTATCGAGTGATGTCCGGAGGTTCGCTGTCGTTGAGGCTTCCTTCATCACTGGTGAATCTTGCCGCATTCGTTGGAGAAATGGGCGAGGAGGTGAATGAATCGAAGTGTGCTTGACTTGGCACCGAACATGTAATCTTGCCGAACAAGGGAATTTCCGGAACCGAACCACAGGATGAGAGGGAGACATGGGTCGTGGTCTTCCCGCGAGTCCTGATTTTCTTTGTGGTGGGCAAAACAGTTTTTGTGGAAAGGCACATGTCGACACGGGTAAGGCCTGAGAATTGTGTGGGGTAAAGGGAGGGAGCCTGAACTTTCCCTTCCTCATTCAACCTTTTCTCACTTTCCTGAATGGTACAGCTAGTCGAAGTGACATTTGTGGATGGATCAGAACAAGCTATATTTAGAGGGGGAGAGATGGAAATGTTTCCTTGAAATTCCTGAACGGTGTCCTGATGATGCAATCCTGCGGATAGAAACCCGACGACAACAACATTCTTATCACAAGAAGTCATGTTCACCTTAAGTGGATTACCTGAAGAGGCCAGACCACCAGAAGATAAGCCAGATCTCTTTGACTCCTGAAGGGGAAGAGAAATTACATTTTCTGAGGGTCCTGACTTTCGGTTACGGTATCCAACAGGAAGAGGACCGAAGATTGTGGGAAGGACAACCATAGAACTGGGAAGCATTTCAATATTTTGCCCGGGGGAAAGAATGAATGGAATGTAGTCAAGGCCAATGAGGATATCCGGGGGTACTCTGTCTGCCAGACTTCCCTCATCGTGGATCGTCCAACCCTACGGCGGAGCTCAGTTGCGTCTGATTGGTCCAGAATGCCAGGGGAAATGGAGGAGGAGATCTTGGTGTGGAGAACCATAGCATTCATTTGGATGTTGGGACCAGAAGGGGGTTTGAGGGTGACAGACACGACATCATGTTTTTTCTTTCCATCTGTCTTTCCACCTAAGCCGAGAATGGTTGTTTCCTGAGAGTAAAGTGGATGAAAGCGGGCACGTTTGGCGAAATCGGGGGATACCAGAGTTTTGTTGGAGCCAGAATCAATCATGATCAAAGCCGGAACCTGGGTACCCTTATCATCCACAACAATACCATGTGTGGTTAAATGACATGTTAGAGAAGGGGAGGGAAGAGTGGCAGCAGCAGTGACAACTTCTATTGCTCTTTCCTTACCCTCAGGAGAGTGTGAGTCATTTCCAGAAAGGGAGTTGAGTGAATGGGAAGTTTTGGATGGAATGGGCTTTGGAAAGAAAAGCTGAGGACAGAGGGAAAGGTGGTGTTTCCCTGAACAAACCTTACAGTTTTCCTTGCAATTCGCCAGAGTATGATTGGGAGAGAAACAAGCTATGCAAAGTTTCAGATTGGAAGCAGCATCTGTTCTTTCCTGAATTGTTTTGAATGTTCGGCATCTAGTTGCCAAAGAATGTTTGTGACAGAGTTCACATTCATTTTCAATCGGAGGAGAAGGGCGAGAATTTGGGGGCCGAGGGGGCTTGAACTTTCTCTGGTTTCCCCGTTGTCTTTCAACAGAATGGAGGACTTCACAATGCTCCAGGGGATGATCAAAGTATTTTTCCGAATCTGATTTGCCCTCATAGTCCTGATCATTTCCGAAATTCGATGGTTGAAATCGGGACTTGTTGAAATGAGGGGAGGAAGAGGGGACATACTGATTTGGCTTGGAATTGTTCCTCAGAGATAATTCGCTGAATTCCCGCACCCTGAGATTCTCCTCAATTGTATCATAGATGAGGTCAAGTGTTTGTTTCTTCCCAAAAAGATTGGACCAGACATGTGTTCGGGTACGAAGGGGAAACTTCTCGACGATCAATCGATGGAGTATCAGATTGTCGTCAACCGGAGTGAAAGCCTTTAGCTTATTCGTGAGTTGCCTGATCAAATACAATTGGTCGAATTGGGCCTTGGTGATATCCTGACATGTGGGAACCTGGGAGAGTTGTTGCATGAGTAAGCCTGCATGTGCTTCGGTATTGCCGTATCGCCTAATTAATTCACTACGCGCACGCTCATAGTTATCACCAGAGGTGGGAATCTGCGCAATGAAGGACTTTGCCGAATCTGTAAGACACTATTTAAGGTACCGAAATTTTTGGAACGCTGACAGGGATGGGTCATAATCGATTGCCTCATCGAACTCCTCCAGAAAGGTGTGGAAGGTGGTCAGATTGTTTCCAGAAAAATTTGGTAATTTTAGAGGGGGCAAAGTATGTTGACGCTGGTGTGAGAGGGCTTGTGCCAGGGTACTAAGGATTCCCAATTCTTGATTTGGCATATTCGTTGAGTGATTCTGGCCCTGAGAAGAATGGCCAGATTCCTGAACATGATAGGCCCGGTCGTGGGTACGGTAGATGTGGTCAGGGATACGGTAGGAGGGGTCTTGAGTACGGTAGGGTGGGTCCTGAGTACCATAAGACGGCTCCTGAGTACGGTAGAATGAATAGGGAATACGGTAGGATCTCGAGTACGGTGAGAGGGGTCCTGAGTACGGTAGGAGGGAGCCTGAGTACTGTAGTGGGGACCCTGAGCACCATGAGGCGGCTCCTGAGTATGGTAGAATGGGTCAGGAGTATGATAATGTGGTGCCTGAACATGAGAAGCATTTGTATTCCTGTAATCCAGAAAATTGGCATGATTGGGTGGGGTGTATGCGGGGTAGATGGGTGGTTGAGCGCATGAAGGATCAACATTCCTGAAATTCCCCAAAATTGGTTGGCTTGGTGGGGGAGGAGGAACGAAGAACTTAGTAGGCGACTCACGCCAATCTCCGGCCGGAAAAGATGAAGGAGAGTGGTGAGAATTGTCACGTGTCATTGCCTGAATAAGGAGCGGGTGGAGGGCCTTAACGTATTGATTGGCTGAGTCAACAATGTGAGTCAAATTTCCTGAAATATTTTCAAGGGAATGACGTGAGGGGTCCCTGATTTCCCATTCTTCCAAGAGGGCAAGAGCATCAGTAGTGACAGCAGAATATTCTCTAGCGGCAGTCAAATAATTGTTTCGCTTTTCGAAATAGCACAGTGAATAAGACTGAGCATCAGAAATAATCTTTTCGAAAGCCTGAATATGGCATGAAATTTCCTTATGATCATTAAGCTGATTCCATGAGTTCCTGAGGTCAGAGAATTCGTTCGAACAGGAAAGAAGGAAATGGTTGATTTCAGCAACATGAGCGGCGAGAGAATCAAATTGAGCTCGGAAATCAAAAGAGATTTTGTTTTCCTGAATTTGCAAAATGGCACCGTTAGGGTCATGATTGTTTCGAGAAGGAGCATTTTTCTGAGAAGCTGGTGGGGGCACGGAGGATGTCAGATTCAGAGAATCATAGAAGGAGATGAGAGGGGCTTCCTGACTGGCTGACTCTGACGTGCCTGATTTTGCCGATTTTTTCTGAAGAATTGGAATATGCGTGGTAGAAATGATGGCAAGGGAGTGGAAGATGGAGAAACGGCAGTATGAATAGATGGGACAGCAACCGTTGGGTTCCCCTGAATAGGATGAGGGGCCGCAGGTTGGGATGAAGAGGGACTGAACCTGGAAACCTTCATTGGGTTCACCCTGAGTCCATATCTGGAAGTGTTTGATCGATTCTGAAGAATTGGAATACGCGTGGTAGAATGCATAGAGCCCGGATTGGGTGTAATACCTGAATTTGGAACAGGGGGACGCACCATATCAGAAATTATTGCATGATAAGTATTCCTTACTTCAAGGAACGGCCAGAGCAACAAG
>CALZFC010000248.1:5195000-5292500 GCA_945643635.1 Allodiplogaster sudhausi
ATGTTGGCAACATTCCTCCGACTCATGCAAGCATGAATGTTTCATGTTCCAGAAGCGCGAAAACCTGCTGGTTCTTTCAAAGTAACACAACAATATTGGTTTTAAATGACACCTCCGCAGTTTCCCTGGGTTTGCTTCAAAAAAGCTTTTTTTTTTTGTTTTGTGCATGCACAATCCATAGTATATATTCGTGCACAATTTATGTACTATATTTGTGCTGGCACATAAAAGCATTAATTGCATGTACCAGAAATAAACAAATACATAAACGTAATCAGTCTGGTATCTCTCTCTTCCACTCTTTTATCAACCTTCTCTAACTTTCTCTCCATCTCTTTCTCCCTCTCTCGCTCCCTCTCTCTCTCTCTGTAACCATAACAGCGCCGATGACGCCGATCTCGTCGTTCCACACGTCCTCATGAGCTGATTGCATCGTGTCGAAGGCGGCAGCGGCGGCGGCCGACGGCGGTACGTGGATGATCTTCGAGCGAGTCGTGCCGTCAGCAATGTTCTCGTCAAAGATCGGAATCAGCGTCGTCTGCACATCGAAATTATGTATTTTAGATACATATATATATATATATATATATATATAAAATTTGCATTTTAAGTTAGCTTTTCAAATATTTTTTTTTTCATATATTTTTGTCTGTCTAAAAATTTTCATTAGAGGGAAATTAAGTTGGTGGCTGAATAGTGCTTGTATGTAATGTGTCAAGTTTTATACAAAGTTGTAAATTCAATTAATTAATTAATTAAAATACTCCAATAATCATTGAGTATGAAAGAAGAAAAGAAGCACTGAAGCACTGACGACGTCGTGGCCGGCGTCGACGAGTGTGTCGGCGATTGCGCCCATAAAGTTGGAGACGGAATGGCCGAAGCGGGGCGAGTAGACGAGGATCTTGTACGACCAGACATCGCTGAGCAGAAGGAACAGCAGCAGAAGAAGAAGTGGCCAGAACGTCTTCTTCATTTAATTCCTTGATTTAAAATCAAAACATATTTAATATGCCATGTAAGTTTTATTTACAAATTAATATATATTGTCCTAAATATAGTCAGTCAACAATAAAGTCTGTGCAGTGTAGTTGAGCACAAGAGACTGTCCACTATTGCTTATCTATGAAGGCGTCGATATGAGTGCGTGTTCTGCGCACTCAGAATGAGAGTAGATGGAAAAGAAGCAGACAGTGAGAGAGATGTAGGTGTGCAGAGAGATAGCGTGCGAGAGGCAGATGGCAACAGAGAGAGAGAGAGAGAGAGAGAGAGAGAGAGAGCGGCAGACTTCAAATTATCATGAGGCGCTGATCATTGAGCAGTCCACTCGCGCACAATTAAGACCGCCAACGAATGGACTAATCGCTTTAGCAACTTGTTTAAGTGTATTGCAAATTTAGCTGTCTATGTATGTACATATATACATGCATATCTCTCCAAACAACCTCCCTCCCGAACGTGACCTTGAATTTGTGTTTTCAATTAAAAGATGTGCCAAGGAAACAAGGTGGAACGGTCATGACCACGAAAACAGTAGCTTGCGCATTTTACTGCGGTATTTCGGCAGAGTGTGCTGAAAGTTTGCTTGGACTGTCAAGGTTGCACTTGTTTTAATCATCCGATACAATAGTAATAATATTTATTGAATCCTTGTAGCTAAACGGAGTAAGCAATCAACTTTATCAAAAAAAAACCACATTGCTGCTACATTTGAATAATATGCTTCTGATAAAATTTAATAGACTGTCTGCTGTCAAGAGCCTTTACATTTTTGTGGAAATATGCAGCTAACGATAAAGATTTGAAAGCAAATCAGTTCTAATAATTGAAATCAGTTCTATTTGGCGTCAAATGCGCATAGTACATATGATTTATATGTAGTAAACCTAGCAAGTTACAGATTTCACTTTAAGAAGAAGCCTCTTCGAAACATGCGGAAATTGATTTCCCAAAAGAGCTCCATATTAAAATATGCTATTTATGCTGATTCCTTGACCACGTCCGCCAGGCAGCAGATGGATCGCGGTGTTGATGGCAGAGAAGTCGAGTTTGAAGCGAGACATTGCTTCGTCCAGGTCTTCGACCCGTCGAATCTCGAAGAAAAAGGAGCAATTATGAATGTATTCATTTAATTTATTAATTTATCAGCAAAAACATTATTAGCAAAAAGTAACTAAATTTGTTTCATAAATGAAATTATGGATGTGAACTTCTCGAATACTTCCGTAATGGATCGCGTATACGGATCGTAGACAACGTTGAATGGCCGCCCGAGAGCACGTGCGAATTGTCTAAAAGAGTGATAAAGTGAAAGGAGAGCAGCAGAGGAAGATTTATATTCGAGAGACGGCGACAATTTTTTTGCCTTGAAAATTCGTATATCCCAATTTTTTGCTATTTCAGATGTTGTAACTAATTTTAAAATATTTCAATTTTTGTTACTTTACATTTTGAAACGAACTTTAGAATAATCCAATGTTTGCTATAAGTAAAGTTGTCAAGCCAGCATAAATTGTTGTTACACCAAAAATCATATCAAGTTTAGAATGTTCTAAATTATTGGACAAAAATTCGTGTGAAAGGTTAGCTTATCTTAATTTACATATGTAAATCTGCATATCTCGAATCAATTGTTAGTACCAACATTACTGCACAATTAGGCACATTTCCTTTTTTATAAGCTCAACTTAATAATAATAATAATAATAAAAAGATACTTTTCAGACGTTCAATACTACTTTGTTAACAAAGAAAAGCTTACCTCAGCTTGAGTAGCGCGTCCTGAATGCCGTCGGCGACATAGTAGAGCGGCTGGTAGTCGTCGTCTTCGTACTTTTGCAGCGCCGTCTGGCGTGGCTCAAAGTCACGATGCTCGGGCACATCCGAGCAGGCGTGCTGTAAATAAATTTATATGTTGATTTTTCTTAATGTTTAGTCAAATATTCGTATTTTTTAAAGCAAAATGTTCCGTTGTCTACATCTACAGTATTCCAAATTCTAATTATCAACCTGAAGCTCGCCATAAGCCGACAGCAAACCGGCACCGATCGCCTTGAGTTGGCCACCTTCGCGGCAGAGGCCAAACTCGACGATGAACCAGTACACCTTGAAGAAAGGTTCTCTTCTTTTTCTGTTCTGTTAACAGAGAGAGAGAGAGAGAGAGAGAGAGAGTATATAATCTATCTCTCGCTCTATTCCTTTTGTTTTACGTTGTTCTCTCCCTCTCTATCTCCCTTACCCTCTTCTATTTCGTTTAACTAAGCAGGAAACTCTATTGCAATCCGTTTTCTCTCACCCTTGTGTCAGGCAAAAAGGCGCGAATTCAAACGTGAGTTTTTTTGCCTCCGTTTATTCGAGGGACCTTCTGTTCCAAGTCTGTTTTACCGTCGCGAGCTGCTCGATCTGTTCGTCGGTGGCGCCGAGTGACATGAGTCCAATGTCCTGGCTGAGCTGCGCGAGGTCGCCGTCCGCGAACATTGGCACGTGGCCAAGCAGCTCGTGCACGAGATCCGGCTCGGGCGAGTGGTGCGGCGACGCCGAGTGACGGACGTACGTGGTCGCCTAATTGTAAGACGAAATTTCAAAATTTGAAAATTTCAAAATTTCAACTTTCCCGCCAAATCGTCACATTAGAAAACGATATTTTGACAATGCGCAATCATCACCTGGAAAACGCGAAATGCAAGGGAGGCGAGAAAGTCACGCGCCGACAGCAGCCCGCTGCATGGACGAAGCATGAATCCGGTGCGTCCTCGATGGCAAAATGAGAAGGATAAAACTTGCTGCATTTACTATAATAGACGATGAAACTGTAGGTATGTGCTACCGCGAAATTTAATTTTTGCAATCTTTAAAAAGAAGGAGGAAAAAAGACCACCAACTTTCAAGAAACGAGTTGATGTCGCGCAGTTGCGGAATGCGCTCTTTGGTGAGGACGCCTTGCTCGACAAGCATCTGTGCAAGATAAGAAAGGATCAGCGGAAGAAGAACCCTCTAACAAGGCCGAACTATCAAGCAGAACTATATTGTTTCCGATTGGCGCTAGAGCTAAATAGTTCACCCTCACGCTTCTATCGATAGCTCATCGAATAGGAACTCAATAGTATTCCGCGATAGCTCGGCATGGCCGAACTATTACGGTCACCCGGCACCCCACCCTGGCAGCGGGCCCGCCCTCGCTCCAATACATATACATACGTCAATGCATTAAAAGAACACATGAAACTCAGCAGTAACATATTAGTAGTATATGTTTTCATTTTTCCGACCTTTGTAGTCACGTCTCTCTAAATAGCATGTGCCCTTTCGGTCTTGTGTCAGGTAAACAGGCGCGAATTCAAACGTGGGTTTTTTTTCGGCTCTTTTATGCCAAGTCCACACCTGGAGATTTCGACGGTACGTCTCGCACGCGAGCGTCGGATGCAGCGATTCGAGACGCTCGAAGACGGCGCGCCACATCGCGTGCTCCGCCTCCGTGTACTCGACGAACGGGATAGCGTCGCCGCTATAATTATAATATTTAATTATTTTTATTTTTTATTATTTTTTATTTTAAAGGAATTTATCTTTCTTCTGAAAAGTGTTTTTTATCCGCGAAACGATTTTTTTGTTTCAAAGAAGAAAATAGGAAAAAAAAGTTTTCACTGCTTGAATCCGACTGCTAGACGATTCAGCTGATCACGTCGTGCGATGTATGCCGTGTCGCCGTGACCCTTGAGAAAGGAAGAAAACATGTAAATTAATCAAAAATTATGCGATAATTAATTATTATCAATAAGAAAAATGCTGCAAATTTCAATCGTTAAAAAGAAAGAAAATTGCCAGCTTTCTCATTGTTAGTCAGTCAGAGCAGACCGGATGTCGCGGATCTGTCGTCGGCTCGTACTTGGTGACGCAGTTGGAGCATTTGTCCAGCTCGGAGACGTGTCGCGGATACCATGGCACTTAATGTATGAATAATTTATTAATTAATTAATTAATTTTTGTAATACATACTTTTTGGGAAAAGCTTATTTTAAGAAGAAGAAAAAAAAGAAAGAAAGAAGAAGAAATTTTCAAACCGTCGTCTTGTCGGTCGAGCTTGAAGATGCTGACATCTGCGACGGAGGGCGCGTCGTGCGGCATCGCTGCAATGCACGCGACCACATTCTCCTTCGTGCCATCGCACTCGGCAAGCACCTGCATCATATATAACCTGTATAAATTATATTATTATTTTTTATTAATAAAATAATATTTTAAAATTATATCATACATTTTATGAACAGTGATCATTCTTGTTTGTTAGTTGATGATTTCAATGTAAAGCAAGTAAACAACGGACAGAGGAGAAATGAGTATCAGAAAAGAGGGATTAAAATGCGCTTGCCTCCATTTTAAGCGCGCCCGACTCGTCGTCGCCGTTCTGTGCCAATTTGTTGTTGACTACAAGATAAAGTATTGTTTTTGTCTCCTGAGATTAAGGTGCTAAAGTCGCATATAGATTAGCTAAATAGTGCTTTTGATGAAACACAAAAAAGGCCTGTAACCTTTATGACGCGTCGTCACTTTTCGGCTTTCGAGATGGCTGACGATGAGGCGATGCCGTTCGAGGGTTGCGAGGGCGGCAGGGAGCGCGCCAGCGATGTCACCTTTGAATTTTGGCTATTCAAATCTTAGCATCAATCTTCAGTTGAAGACATTGTTATGGATGCAGGAGGAGAGATAAAAGCTCGAAAATTATCTTTAATCCGCGACACATTTTGTTATCACTCTACCAAGATTGCTGATCAAGATTATCAAGATCATCGTGATTACCTACATATACATATATATTTCAACAACCTTGCTTCGTGAATTCCACTGCAAGCATGCAAATGGTGCCACTATAAAGAAATTGGCGCTAGTGATTAGCTGATCTCAGAACTTGCGCGCGAAACTGGCGCAGAACTGCTTTTCACTGTCTTTTGTACGACTCTTGCGCGCGGAATCGCTCCAAAAAAAATTGGCCGGGATAATTAAGAGGATTGCTAACTCTGCCGGTCATGTTCCAAAGTAAAAGTTAATAACTCAGAGTTGAGAATGGAGAGTGGAGAGAAGCGGAATAAAAGCGGTCTCTGGTCGTATTTTGCAATGTCTAGGTGTGTTCTTCTTCTCTCTCTCTCTCTCTCTCTCTCTCTCTCTCTTTCTCTCTTTCTCTCTCTCTCTTTCACTCTCTCTCTTTCTCCCTCTCACGCTCTCAGACGTTGCTATCTAACATTTAGTGCCAATGAAAGTTGAGGCGGTGGTAAGAGCTAGTTTAGAGAGAAAGGGAGAGCAAGACAGAGAGAGAGAGAGAATGATAGAGGGAGGAGAGAGAGAAAAAAACAGGAGAGCAGTGAAGGAGTGTTGAGTAGATATATGAATATCTACATTTGGTTATATGTACTGTGTTCATTGGTATGTATATGGAATCTGCGAGTCCTATTACATTATACTCGTCTAATTGTAAGTGCGTCTGCCGTCTCGGAATGGTATTTCAACCTTCGGCTGGTGTCTTCATTGTCACTTCCGCTTCCATATCAGTTGGTCACTTCATGTGACTTCGCTCCTTCCCTCTCTCCTTAACCGACAGTCTTCTCTCTTCTTCTAAGCAACCTCTCTCTCTCTCTCTCTCTCTCTCTCTCTCTCTGCCCACCTCGTCTCTTTCAGATACACAACAAGGAGGAATGAAAGGGAGAGAATTGAATGAGAGGGAAGAGAGAGAGAGAGATAGAGACAGAAGACGTAAACAACGAGTAACCGAAAGAAAGTGTGAAAGAAAGCTGTAAATTAGTTACATATACTGAAGGAAACAGAGAGTGCATACAGAGAACAATTTTGTAGTTTTGGCCGCAGGCAGGAAAACAAAGCTTTTTGTAGTTTCGGCGTCACCAAGACTATAAAATAGAAGTACAAGTACTTTTGTAGTTTTCTTGTATCAGTTATAACATGGTTATCTTCCTGAGAGCTGGCTTTACGGGTAGCGGTGGTGTAGTGGGCATGAGTTTCTTGGTTAGAGCGCTTGAGAGAGAGAGAGAGATGCAGAATAATGCTGAGAGAAAAATATCTTAGTATACATAGATGCAGAAAGAAACGCAGAGAGTCGACACTTCAAGATGGAAGAAATTGCCGAAAATACCGTGAATCTGAACTTTGCCCCATGATCAAGTGATCAAATATATTTATCCACGGGAAATGGCTGTCATAATTAATGTAAGGAATTCACACAGGATAGGGCGACGCGTTATGAGGTAGTTCATAAAGAGGCAAAGTTTATCTTTCCCGCATTTTTGCCTGTTTGAATTGGGATACGGTAGGTGTGTGTGTGTACCTTTGAGCGAGAGAAGTATGGCGAAGCGAATAGAGGCAGCTGGTTCGGCAGTCGACAGCAGAAGGATGCCCTCATCGTTTAGTCGATACGCCAGCTGAGTATTTTATATTATGCTTTAGATAATATAAGTTTTTTTTGCTGCATATTTTCTGTTGTCGTATTTATAATTATTAAACTAATCATTATATATTTTTCTCGGATATAATTATGTAAACATCCAAATCAACTAATGATTTGAGCTCATTTTCGGCATGCTTGAGCAAAAAAAAAAGAATCCATTAGACTGATCCTCAGGAATCTCTCTCTTGAAGATCAACGACGAAAATCTATTCTGGTCGGGGTGGTTCGCTAAATCACATACATATGCTAACTTGCCGTTGTGTTTCAGGGAAAAAGGCGCGAATTCAAACGTGAGTTTTTGTTGGCATCTCTCTCAAACCTTGCTCTCGTCGCTCTGGCTCTGCTCGAGTTCTCTGCGTCGCCGAAGCGTGTGGCGTCGCTTGAGGCATTCGATCTGATTCTTCTCAAAGGACGCCTGCTGCGCTAGCGAGAAGCGGCGTCGGGCCGTTTGCGCCGCCGTGGCCGCGGCGGCGGCGGACGACAGCCCGTCGCCGTCGCCAGCACCCATCGACGACAGCTCGGCCGCCGAGCCGCCCTTCATACAAGGCATATTTTAGTCTTATTTTTTTAAAAATAACTTTACAAGAACAAACAAACAAAACTATCGCCTTTTTTGCTTTACGTTTTAACTATATATAAATTTTTTTTTTGACTTCCAGGATGAAGTTTTTGAAAGCTATCTATTTCCCATTTTAATATTTACTTCAAGAGTTATTATTTATACATATGTATATGAATAATTTTTAAGGCTATTTCCTATTTTCAAAACAAGAAAGAAGAAGAAGAAGAAGAAAAAACGGCGCAGAAATTGCCCGCACGAGAACGGAGCACGCAACAATCTGATTGATCTCGGCGATCGAGTGGAGGGCGCGTGCGGCAGCGCTCATTGTGTGTGTGTCGTCGGCTAGTTGCAAAAAAAAAAGAATTTTTAAAAATATATTTTCTTTCATACATGATTATTACATATATTATAATTGTGTTATATGCTGAAAAAAAACACAATAAAAATGTTTAAAAAAAATTCTGTCGTCTACTACTTGAAAAAAAACAAACATATTTTTCGTTCATGATTATACATACATACATATAATTATAACAGTAATCTATGCTGAAAAAAACACAATAAAACTTAAAAAAAATAGTGGTAGAGCGCTTTGAAGAGAGCTTTGAGCTCGTGGTCCCGTCTTCAGAGAGTTCGTCGGCCGGTGCTCGTGTTACTTGCTACTCTGGATATCTTACGTTCTTTCTAACCCCCGCCCCAAATCCCCCGCTCCCCGGGTCTGCAGGGGCGGAGTGGATTGGCATCCCTGAATGGCCAAATAAGTCTCTCCTTCAACCTTCCGCCCACGGCTACGGAAGCATTCGACTGCCCGTAATCGCTGCCGGTTGGAGAGCGGTGGGCCATTTATTGGCCGGCAGCCATGTTCCGGCGCAGAATGTGATCCTGCAAGCGGCTATACGCGTTTGCCACGCGCGTGGAGATACTTGGGAGAGAGAGAGAGAGAGAGAGAGAGAGAGAGAGAGGGAGAGAGAGGGGGAGAGAGAGATAGAGAAAACGAAAGAGATAGAGAGGGAGAAAACGAGGGAGAAAGAGAGAGAGACAGAGAGAGAGACAAAGAGAGAGAGAGAGAGAGAGAACGCGAGGAGGATAATGACGAATTGGACACTTGACTGTCACATGAACACTGCTCTGCAGCTGAGTGCCTTGTTCATGTAGGTTATGACGAAAGGACAAAAAAAAAAGATAGACGAAAGAAATGCTGCAGAGATTTGCCATGATACTCTCTCATAGATATAAATAAGAAAAAAAGTAAATATTTAAATCTCTCTTTTCTTCATCGAATTCTTTCTCATTAATTATAATGCTTTATGCTAGACGAAAGAAATGTTGCATAGATGGCCATGATACTCTCTCATAGATATAAATAAGAAAAAGAAGTAAATATTTCAATCTCTCTTTTCTTCATCGAATTCTTTCTTATAACGTATGTATGTCAATTACAAAGGAATTACTGAATATAAATGAAGAGGTTGAAATTGATCATTTATTTATAGGAGGATTGCCTAATAGAGTAGAGCAGGGATGTCCAAAACCAGGCCCGGGCCGGCCCGGGCCGGGCCCGTTCCCCTGCGGGCCGGGCCGGGCCCTATTTTCAAAATCTCGACCCGGGCCGGGCTCGGGCCTGCCAAATTAGCAACGGGCCGGGCCGGGCTCGGCCCGCTTTGGACATCCCTGGAGTAGAGTATCTGCAGTAGTTATATAACAATGATTTATGACCGAGATTAACCTTCTTCTAACAGTGCACAGAGAGTAATCAAGGACGACATCAAAATCAACATTATTTAGCAGCAATTTGATTACTTATTCTTCATTCATTAAAAGTACACAGTTTTCATATTTGGTCTTCGAAAAAGGTGACGAATTGCAGCCGGGAAATGTGAAACAAGCATGCATAAATAAGATCTAATAAGAATTCAAATCCATGCTTGAATTTTCCCTCTACTTACGAGACCGTTGAATATTGTAATTGAATAAATTAAAAACAAATGCATTATTGTTTGGAGCTTTTGAATGTGAAGTATAAGTAATAGCTCAGAAAGTGCTTTTTTTTTGCAAAAAAAATTGATACGTATATGGACATACATTTCAGAAGAATGTGAGTTTTCTTGGCAGCTGCAGAACAACTGAATCATCAGCTTTTCTGTGTCAAATGTTGGCAATTATATTGCTTGCTCTTCACATTTGTTCTCAGCTGATGAAAGAGGCGCCAAAGAATTCAGTCTGGATGCATACATGAGTTGATATGAGAAGTTGCTAAAGATTGGAGGGAACCCAACCCTTCAGCGAATGACCTTCTTGATAGCAAACTCGGCCATAGTTCCGTGCCTTACAGATACCATTTCTCTCATCAGGTAAACAAACACACGACCCGCCTGGCGATCAGCAAGCAGCAAGCGATTGATTAAATCAGCTGCCGTTCGCTCCCTATCACTTTCTTGTTCTCTCTTACGCTCGTTCTCTTTCTCTCTCTTTCTCTCTCTCTCTCTCTCTCTCTCTCTCTCTCTTCCTCTCTCTCTTTCTCATTCTCGATTGATGTTCTCAACACATCCTAGGCGAAAGTGATAAATACTTTTACTAATTTCAGTTTCCCTCATTTCTTCCCTAGAAATTTCCTTTGTTCAATTATAACTTATATCGTTTACTATTGATTGCTATCTTATAATCATTGATATCTTACAATCCTCTCTCCTGTTAACACTCTCTCATCGCCTTCCATTCCAAGAAAGCAGAACATGCCCCAACGATATCTTCTACTACTTCCCGTGATTCTTCTCTCGCTCTATCTCCCCATTGAAATGAAAGGCAGCGAAAGCGCCGTCAGATTCTTCTATTCATTCATTTAATTAGTCGACCGAAAATCTTTTCTACCTAATTGCATGAATTTTGGAGACGGTAAAGTGCTCAATTATTTTTTAAAAATTTTTTTCGCTAGGTTGTGCTCGTCGAGACATCGCGTGGTCCTGTACGCGGTTTCCATGTCGACCAAGGGGATGATAAGAGCCGGCTACTCTACGGCTCTGGTGATGTCTTTCTCGGCATTCCCTTTGCACGGCCTCCCATCGGCGAGCGTCGGTTCAGGGTTAGCGCGGATTGTGTTCACATTTTTTATTCATTCTATTGAATGGCTTTCGGCTTATTGTTAGAATCATCAAAAGAATGTATTCATATAGATTTTTTTTAAATTACAACTTAATTAATTAGTAATTAATTAGTTTAATTAATTAGTAATTAATTAATTTAATTAATTAGTAATTAATTATGTCTAATTAGTTAATTAAGCTTCCACGTGCAATATGCAGCTACGGTGAAGGTGGCCTGAACGCGACAGCATACAAGTTTGTGTTTTCTCGTCAACTTTAGTGCATGCAAACGAAACTCGCCAGGTACATATGTTAACTAATTAGAAAGGGGAAATCATACACTATTTTTAAATTACTTTTTAAAATATGAAAGTGCTAAAGTCGACAGGCCCGCGTGTCCTCAGCCGGTCGGACGGCTTAAGAGCGGCCGCGAGAGAGCGGAGATGAGTGAGGACTGCTTATATCTCAACGTCTTCTCTCCCAGAGTGCGCGAAAAGCCTATCTTACTTTATACATAACGATGTTCTATTGCTGAATTATATTTATGGTTAGGTACATTAAAGCACAGCTATTACTGATCGTGGACATTGTAACTAACCCCTTACTTTTTGCATGTCACTGGTATAGAGACAACGAAAACTAAGTTAAAGGAGGTATCCGGGGAATAATTAACCTATGTTTTGTTCTATGTAGATAAATTCGTTTGGGCGTAAAACATATATCCAGAAGGTTTGAGCGATTTTCTTGCATTGCTTTCCGAGCAATAGAAACGCGAAAACTGGCGGGTAGAGAATTAGTTACTGTAGGTCAGGGCCGCTCTCCTCTCTCACATGCTCTCTCGACCGAGCGACAAGCAACTTTGTGAGCGCGCGCATTCAAACGCGTTCTCTAGTGTTACTGTAGAATTATTCGCCGGATGCTACCTTTAAGCAAGAAAATAAAAACTACTATCTAGGCCGCGCTGACCGCAAAATACCCTGTGATGGTGTACATCCACGGCGGCGGCTTCGCCACCGGCAACGGTGCCATCGACTTGCGCGGAGTTATTCGGAACTTTGTTTCTCGTGACGTCATCGTCGTCACGCTACAGTACAGACTCGGCATTCTGGGTACGCACAAATTATGAGTCTATCGATGAAATCGAATTTTTTTTTCTTCAGAAAATTACGGGTTTCACAAGGTTAGACTTGCTGTTTTATGTAGGTTTGCTTATTATCTTATATTCATCGACAAGAAACTAAACTGATAAATGTGACTTTTGTAAAGTAGATGAAGCAATCTTACATGACAAAAAATATGCATTAAGGATTCTTCACCACCTACTCACACGAATTTCCTGCAAATCTCGGACTATTCGACATGGTTGGTCGTCGTCTCTGAATGCAGATTTTGCTCGAATTCATGTGTTGGAAATTTTTTTTAAAAAGAATAGTCCATTGTTTGTCATGTCTGATAGTGTCAAAATGGCGGTTTTAAACCTATCGTCAGAAACAGCTTAAGAATCTAAATTTCTTGGGAAAGTTTCTGCGGTCACCATGACATGCCACGAATTGGTAGGGGGGGAAGCTGTTTTTAATATGTAGGGATATGTATATGTAATGTTCGGCGTTCGTACAGAATATACGCTTATTTTCCGTTTAGGAGAAAGAGCTAGAACACTTTGTATGCATGTAGCTGATGGCTCTTCGATGGGTGCGCGACGAGATTGGCAGCTTTGGCGGCGATGCGCAACGTGTGACACTCTTCGGCGAGAGTGCCGGCGGGACGGCCGTCTCGGCGCTCTCTCTCTAGCCTCTCGCGCGTGGTTTTGCGCACATTGCATTCAGCATTTGCATATTTCGAAATGATTTTTCAAATGATTCATATCGTTAAATTAATTTATTTGATGTTGATAAATTATTATTATTATTATTATTATTATTATTATTATACTTTGATTTTAAAATTAATTGCAAAGAAATGTAGCGCCTCATCGTCCAAGCCTGTATCAAAGAAAAAAAGCAAAAAAGAAGAAGAAGAAGAAGAGAAACCTTCCTTTTGAGGACTCTTCCATCAGGTGCTCCAGCAGTCGGGCACCGTCATGGAGATGTTCGAGACGTCAGATTCGCCGTTCCCGGGATGTAGTCGAGATCGGGCGTTGCAGGCGGGTGCTATTTTCTTTATTCCACCTCGAGGGCGCCATCTGATTCCTCAAGATGTGTATGTGTGTTTCGTAAAATACTTAAAATAATAAAAAAATAACCCCAACAAAAGGGATATTGATCAAAAGCTGAAGAATACACCTTCTCAGTGAAAGTGGAAAAAAGGTTTTTTAATTGGATTGTGTGCGACTAAGAATAAGAATGGCAGATTGACAGTGGATATCGGCAACTCTGTGCTGTTCTTCTTTTCAGTTGTGCAACTTCACGAAAGACGACTGGAAGGCGCGCGACTTTGAGCGTCTCGCCGCGTGCATGCGCCCGATGGACTGGCGCACGTTTGTAGCCGTGCCCTCGGTGAGCACTTAGGAACTTGTAATTCTCTTATTTTTTTAAATTATTTTTTTTACATCCTAATTGTACAATTTTGAATTATATATATTTCTCAGGCGTTTCATTTTTCATTTTTCCTCTTTTTTTCAGCTCTCCGAAACGATTCCTCAATATCGCGTCGCGCTCGATGGCTTTCTCCTGCCGCAGAAGCCGTCGGCGCTCGCGTCTTCTCGGCCGAATCTGCCGGCGGTCGTCGGCGGGAATCGAGACGAATTTGCGATTTTCTGTTGGTATATTGTCTCTTTTTTGTAATACAATAAATGCCTTGTCTTGTCATCATTTGTGATCTAACATTAGATATAGACATGAACTATATAGTTCATTTTCGTCATGATTTGAATCTAATTGTTACTTTGCTTCTTGGCATGAGTCTAAGAGTATCAGCGGTCTCTTCTGCACAGTTGGCGTGCAGCCGGATGCGCCCTCTCTCCCGGCCGATCTGCGCCGCTTCTCCTCTCCCTCCTTCCTCGCTCGCTGCGTTGCTGGCCAGTTTCCGTATCTGGCTGCGAACGCATCGCTCCTTGCCGACATTGCCACTCGAGTCTACTTGAGAGGCCGACGCCTTGGCAGAGAAGATCATCTCGCGTGGTTCAAGCTGGCGACTGAGGCTATTTTATTTCCATTATTTGCTTTCAATATATATATATATATATATATATATATATATATATATATAAAATTTCATGCAAATAAATTCATGCTTTTTCACGGCATCATAGGACAAAAAGAAAGACAACAATTTCCGAAGGCATTCCTAAAATAGCTCTTTTTTATTTTTCGCATTTTTTAAACGAACTCCCTAAATGACTTGTGCTCTTTCGCGTGACACTTGTCAGGCAAAAGGGCGCGAATTCAAATGCAAGTTTTTTTTGCTTCCTAAGATCATGATCGACATGACTTTCGCGTCGGCATCACGGCGCGAAGTGAACTGGTACATGGACGCGGGGAATCGACACGTCTTCGCATACGATTACGAGTATCAGACGAGGCTCTTTAACGTCTCGTTCATGGGTTGGCGACGTATGTACGAGAATTTTGTTTTATTTTATTCAGTATTTATTTTAAAAGCCATACAAAAATAAATTCTCAAAGCAGTAAAATGTTTCTCTCTACAGCAGTTTTTCATGCCTCGGAGCTGAGCTACGAGTGGTGATATTTGGGCAAAGAAGGTTTGCAAGTACATACCTCAAATATGTACTTTACCTTAAATACTCTAATACTACCTCTAATACTAAAACTAGTAAGTACCTCTAATACAAAAACTAGTAAGTACCTCTAATACTAAAGCTAGTAAGTATCTCTAATACTAAAACTAGTAAGTATCTCTAATACTAAAACTAGTAAGTATCTCTAATACTCTCATGGTGTCAGAGGAAATTGTGCCGCGAAATTTAGAATATTCCATTGTTTTCCATTTTGATCTGTAGAACGAAAAAATGTCAAGCAAAGCACTTCGAAATTTTGTTTGTTTATTTTTTTCGTCACAAGTGGAATTATTTTAATAATTTGAGCGGAACGAAAGCAGACAAAACTCTACTGTGTACATACCTTTGAATGTTCGATCGAGTGCGTTGGCCAACTCAGGCCAATGCGAGCGAGCTGGAGAAGAGCGACTTCGCAGTCGCTGACAACATTGCGCAGATGTGGACAACGTTCGCGAAAACTGGGTTTGGCATCCGTATCTGAGATTTTTTATGACCTACCGTAACTAATTCTCAACCCGCCAGTTTTCACGTTACTATTGCTCAGAATGTAATGAAAGAAAAACGCTCAAACGTTCTAGTTTTACGCCAAGATGAACTTATCCAAATAGAATAAAACATATGTAGGCTAATTATTTGTTATACATTTATTTACATAATTCGATAATATCTTTGTAATACATTTATTTACATATTGCGATAATAATTTTTATTAATTATTTTATTTTTTTTAGTCGTCCATCCGCCGACTGGCCGCCTGTGAGCGATCGTGCGGCCAGTGAGTGAATTCTATCGCATCTCTGATGCGTGCCAGCGTGCTGCTCGCGCCTTCCACACCGACGCCGATCTTCTCTTCAACGATGTTCGTGACACTTAAATGAGCACGAAACTCAGCTGTAATCTGTTTGATTATTTCTGACCATTTCACTCGCATCTCTTTTAATCCTTACTGTCAGGAAAAAAAAATACAAATTCAAGTCCGAGTATACCGTATTTTCTCTATTAGTATCCCCCCTTTATTAGAACCCCCCCTCTAATAGTACCCCCCTCTGATAATGCTATTGAAAAATAGAACCCCTCCCTCTAGTTGAACCCCCCCTCCAATAGTGCCCCCCCTAACACCCTAATATCCAAGCTCGAGACGTACCTCGAATGGATCCTTCAGGCATGGGATGCTCTCTCCAATGAATTGATTGCAAATTCATTCAAAATGTGTGGTAAAATGGATATTCCAGTGCTGATTCCTATGAATTCGAGCTATGATTCTTCTTTTTTTGAGAAGAAAATGTTGTTATCAAACTTTTACTGTCTCACATTGAAAAATAGTACCCCTCCCTCCAGTAGAACCCCTCCCTCTAATAGTGCCCCCCTCTCGCAAGGGTATTGAAAAATAGAACCCCCGGGGGTACTAATAGAGAAAATACGGTATGTCTCTTTATGTATAGTTATTCTTAAACTTCTTTTTTTTTAGAATGGACAACTTAAATAAGCCCTATATTTCAGATTTCCTTCTTCTTCAATTTTTTTTTGCAAAGATTACCTTTTATTTTATTTTATTTCAATTTATTTTTTTATATAAATATTATTAGCTTTTCCCGTCGCTGCTCGGCGGCGAGTTCCCGCCCGAGTCGGCGAGCGCCCGTGAGATGGCGTGGCTCGCAGAGCACTACGTGCCAGTCATAAGAGAGGAGTACGAACGGTATTCCTTCTGCGCAACGCATCATGCGAAGCATTCGATGAAAACACACGGGAAAAGCAAGAAGAGCAAGCGAACTCGGCAGTTCTTCTAGAACATCGTCATAAATGCTTATTACGATTATTTATTTTTCCAAGTAAACGCAAATTATTATTATTATTAAGCTAATACTAATATATTATTGTATCCATGTTTTTAGAATGACGGAACGCTTCGGTTGGTGGAAACTGAAAGTATGATTCGCAGGCAAATATTTCTGGATTAAGAGGCGTCGTCGTTTAACGTGTAATCTATTTTGCACGATATCAGAATATACTTTATTCTAATGAACTGCTTTCCACGTTTATTCTATTGCCTTGAATAACATTGTCTGCGAGCATGTCCTTGAGATACTTTGAAATACCTTTAGTGCATCATATCAGTGCTCTCCCGAATAATGACTTTTATAACTAGTACAGGCATTCATACTCTAGGATTGGCATTCATACTCTAGGATTTTCAATGTTTCTTTGAGGAGAACGCTTAGACTTCACTGTACTCTTCATCTATTCTGTCATGCTTCTTCCCATGATAGTCACTCGAAATTCATGAAAACAACAGTATAAACAATCTGCCATATTTCCAATAATTTTATATGTACATATGTTGTCTGATTACACATCTGTGAATTTTCTTTTGTTCTTGTCAACAAGTTTATCTTATAATAACAATAGTTATCATTTCGACAATGATCGATTCGTCATCGATTTCTGATGAATTTGTATTATTAGCGTCGTTTCGCCTCGTCGTTCACGTTTTCGAGGTCTTTCTTAAGATGAAGAAGCTGGCTGAGATAATCGCTCATCTTCTCCCTCGTGCGCTCGAGTTCATCCTTTAGCAGCTGGTTGGTGTCTTGGTTCACGAGGAGCTTTTCATTCGCGGCAGCCAGCTCCTCTTGGAGCCGCGCAATCTGCTCACTCTCCACGGCGTGTTTGCGAACGACGAATTCGAGCGTCGCACTCTCGCCCTCTTTGAGTTCGTCGTGGATGTACGTTGAATATATGTAAAATAAATAAAATATATATATTTTTTTTTTATTTTACATATATTTTTCTTTTTTTCCTTTTAGATTTCAGTTATTTTCTTCTTTTGACCATGAGCGAAGAATTTTTTTAAAGCTGTTTTCCATTCTAAAGTCAAGAAATATTCCTTAAAAAAACAACAGTTCGTTGACTCAAGGATTGCCTATAAATTCTCTGCCTGCCTCAATTGCTTGCGAAATCGTCTCCGTCAGCTGGCAATCTCCGTTGACGCACGCTTTGATGTCATCAGAGTCATCTTCCAGTTCCTGAGGGCACATAATACATGACTTTCAGCGCACTACCGTTCAAAAAAATAAGATAATAATTACATTCTCTGGTTTTTAAGATATATTCTTTAATTAATTCCTATACGATCCCATGACCTTTCAAGGGGGCGGAATTTTCTTTCTTTCTTTCTAATAATAAGGCTTCTCTCTTGAGCAGCCACACTAACTACTGGCTCATCTAAACCAGGAATCTGAAATTCTTGATTCTTATAATCATCGCTATAATCGTTGAGGTCGAATTCTTCTCCCAGCTCCGGGCCGCCGTCTGACGACCGGAGACGGCCTCTTTCGTTGGAGAAGCTGAATTCAGGACGCCGAAGGAGACCGTAGCGATCCCGATCTGGCGGACCGCCTCCTTCCGGGTAGTATGGAGGTGTTCTGAATCAACATCATGATCGACATAGTAGTTATTAAAAAAATAATGCATAATATCAATTTGATTAGTGATATATATGTATAATTAATTTGATTACAGTACCTCGCGACGGTTTCAAGGACCGTAGAGAGAAGAAGAAGAAGAAGAAGAAGAAGGCTGAGATGCTTCATGCTAGAGATATACACAATTAAGGCATGCATGAAGATATACATAAATATTTTTCTCATTTTTGAATGCAAAAAAATAGATTTTTTTAACAACAAAAAAAAAATGATGCTGGCAAAACACTAGCCCCCCGACGACTGTGCTGCGAATGGCTTGCTCAGCCGGCTTTTCAGCTCGGCCGAGTCGACGCTAGGCAAAGTTTAATTCAAATGAGAATCACTGAACATTCATAAAAAGGTGACATTACATGAAGAAAATATTTGCCTTTTTCAGATCATTTCTCAGCGAATTACGCATGATTGAAGATTCAGCAATGTTGCATGGCATCAACATCTCAATATTTTACAGGCTCTCTCTCTCTCTCTCTTTGTCTGTCTATCTCTCTATCTAACTCTCTCTTTCGCTCTCTCTTCAACCTCTCTCTATTTTACAGTCTATCTCTATTTGTCTGTCTATCTCTTTCGCTCTCTCTTTCGTCACTCTTTTGCCTATATCTTTCGCTTTTGCAGAATGGAAATGTGGAAGCTATGACAGGTTTGAGAATGAAGTCGCAAACATTCGAATGGAGAGGTGACACTAGGAAAAATCGTTCCAACGCTTAAACCGTAAACTTTCTCAAATGGTAAATGTTCTCATATGATTCGCCTTCTCGACTTCTCTCTTTCTCTACTTTTATCATTCTCTCTTGCTCTACGTTTCTCATTCTCCCTTTCTCCACTTCTCTAATTCTCTCTTTCTCTACTTTTATCATTCTCTCTTTCTCTACTTCTTTCATCTCTCTTTCCCTACCTCTCTCATTCTCTCATTATCTACTTCTCTCATTCTCTTTTTTTCTACTTCTCTCGTTCTCTCTTACTCTACTTCTCTCATTCTCTCATTCTCTACTTCTCACATTCTCTCTTACTCTACTTTTCTCATTCTCTCTTTCTCTACTTTTCTCATTCTCTCTTTCTCTACTTTTATCATTCTCTCTTTCTCTACTTCTCTTATTCTCTCTTTCTCTACCTCTCTCATTCTCTCTTTCTCTACTTCTCTCATTCTCTCTCTTCCTCTACTTCTCTAATTCTCTCTCCTTCTCTACTTCTCTCATTCTTTTTCTGTACTTCTTTCATTCTCTCTTTCTATAGTTCTCTTTATTTCTCAGAATTTTTTTTTTTAATTCTGTGGTATACATATATTATTCAAATTGTACATATACAGTAGCGTGCAATAAAAGTGCATATTTTGGTTTTTCATGCATATCTTTCATCAAAGTAAAGGAAAGTTAATGAAATTTTCAGGATTGCTTCTGTATAGTGATGCACTTAAATTAGTATAATATTGGTTTCATTGATCCACTATTGATCGAGAAAAAAAATCAATAACTCAAATAACCCGTTTAGCATATTTTGTCGTGCTGGATAAAATGATTTATTTCTTTGATCTTACTTGAGTTTTTATGTATATTTTATTTTATTTGCATTGTAGAACATCCCAGCGATAACGTTTAGGACTAGTTCTTATTTAATCTCATGTTGTTACGTGCTGGCTGCCCTCAGTTCGAGATTCATTCAATCGGCCTGAGATGCAGAAGGCTTAGCAGGATAAAGCTAATCATTTACTTCAATCATTATTGTAATAATGATTTTATTGTATTCACAGATAATCGTTCACGCTATTCAGATAGTTACTTGAGCAGTGGAAGTTCCATGCTGACTATTAGAGCACGTTTTTGACACCGCGGTCAGCTTTCGTCCGCAGCCCAGACCTATTAAAAGTGATGCTCTATAGAGGTCAGTGTTTCAAACACATTTTTGCCTATCTCAAATGATAGTTTACTGGCTTTTCAATATTCGGCAGCCTTATTTTATCTTTGGCTTCATGTGGCTTCAATTAACCAATGAACAATTGAAGACACCTAAAAAGCGAGAAAATGCCATATTTGACAGGTGGCGTAACTATATCAATCACTGCATTAAAAAGGTTAAGATCGAATCGAAATGGCTTTAATCACGTTTCTACATCGATTAAAGCCATTTCGATTCGATCTTAACCTTTTTTGCCTCCATTTTCCTGCCTTGTTGAATTCCCTACTATTCCATACATGGGGTTCAATCAAACGTTCTTCTGTTTCTTGAAGCCACATGAAGTCAAAGATAAAACAATACTGCCCAATATGGAAAAGCCTTTTAGCTATCATTTGAGATAGGCAAAACCGTGTTTCAAACACCGACCCCTTCATAGCATCATTTTAAGTAGTAAAGCTGACCGCGGTGTCCAAAACGTGCATAGACTTTTCACTGCTCAAGTAACTATCTAAATAGCTTTAACTATTATCTATGAATACATTAAAATCATTATTACAATAAGCATTGAAGAAAATGATTGATTTTATCATGCTAAGCCTTCTGCATCTCAGGCCGATTGAATGAATCTCGAACTGAGGGCAGCGAGCATGTAACAACATGAGATTGAATAAGAACTAGTCCGAAAAGTAATCGCTGGGATGTTCTAAAAGTAAGCCTAGCAAGTTACAAATTTCACTTTAAGAAGAAGCCTCTTCGAAACATGCGGAAATTGATTTCCCAAAAGAGCTCCATATTAAAATATGCTATTTATGCTGATTCCTTGACCACGTCCGCCAGGCAGCAGATGGATCGCGGTGTTGATGGCAGAGAAGTCGAGTTTGAAGCGAGACATTGCTTCGTCCAGGTCTTCGACCCGTCGAATCTCGAAGAAAAAGGAGCAATGATGAATGTATTCATTTAATTTATTAATTTATCGGCAAAAACATTATTAGCAAAAAGTAACTAAATTTGTTTCATAAATGAAATTATGGATGTGAACTTCTCGAATACTTCCGTAATGGATCGCGTATACGGATCGTAGACAACGTTGAATGGCCGCCCGAGAGCACGTGCGAATTGTCTAAAAGAGTGATAAAGTGAAAGGAGAGCAGCAGAAGAAGATTTATATTCGAGAGACGGCGACAATTTTTTTGCCTTGAAAATTCGTATATCCCAATTTTTTGCTATTTCAGATGTTGTAACTAATTTTAAAATATTTCAATTTTTGTTACTTTACATTTTGAAACGAACTTTAGAATAATCCAATGTTTGCTATAAGTAAAGTTGTCAAGCCAGCATAAATTGTTGTTACACCAAAAATCATATCAAGTTTAGAATGTTCTAAATTATTGGACAAAAATTCGTGTGAAAGGTTAGCTTATCTTAATTTACATATGTAAATCTGCATATCTCGAATCAATTGTTAGTACCAACATTACTGCACAATTAGGCACATTTCCTTTTTTATAAGCTCAACTTAATAATAATAATAATAATAAAAAGATACTTTTCAGACGTTCAATACTACTTTGTTAACAAAGAAAAGCTTACCTCAGCTTGAGTAGCGCGTCCTGAATGCCGTCGGCGACATAGTAGAGCGGCTGGTAGTCGTCGTCTTCGTACTTTTGCAGCGCCGTCTGGCGTGGCTCAAAGTCACGATGCTCGGGCACATCCGAGCAGGCGTGCTGTTGTAAATCCAATTTTGTTATGATTATTATTTTTCTAACCATAAATGTTTAGTCAAATATTCGTATCTTTTTAAAGCAAAATGCTCCGTTCTATACATCTATATATGTACACACCGTATTTTATCTTCTAATTATGAACCTGAAGCTCGCCATAAGCCGACAGCAGCCCGGCACCGATCGCCTTGAGTTGGCCACCTTCGCGGCAGAGGCCGAACTCGACGATGAACCAGTACACCTTGAAGAAAGGTTCTCTTCTTTTTCTGCTTCTGTTATCAGAGAGAGAGAGAGAGAGAGAGAGAGAGAGAGTATATAATCTATCTCTCGCTCTATTCCTTTTGTTTTACGTTGTTCTCTCCCTCTCTATCTCCCTTACCCTCTTCTATTTCGTTTAACGAAGCAGGAAACTCTATTGCAATCCGTTTTTCTCTCCCCCTTGTCTCAGGCAGAAAGGCGCGAATTCAAACGTGAGTTTTTTTGCCTCCGTTTATTCGAGGGACCTTCTGTTCCAAGTCTGTTTTACCGTCGCGAGCTGCTCGATCTGTTCGTCGGTGGCGCCGAGTGACATGAGTCCAATGTCCTGGCTGAGCTGCGCGAGGTCGCCGTCCGCGAACATTGGCACGTGGCCAAGCAGCTCGTGCACGAGATCCGGCTCGGGCGAGTGGTGCGGCGACGCCGAGTGACGGACGTACGTGGTCGCCTAATTGTAAGACGAAATTTCAAAATTTGAAAATTTCAAAATTTCAACTTTCCCGCCAAATCGTCACATTAGAAAACGATATTTTGACAATGCGCAATCATCACCTGGAAAACGCGAAATGCAAGGGAGGCGAGAAAGTCACGCGCCGACAGCAGCCCGCTGCATGGACGAAGCATGAATCCGGTGCGTCCTCGATGGCAAAATGAGAAGGATAAAACTTGCTGCATTTACTATAATAGACGATGAAACTGTAGGTATGTGCTACCGCGAAATTTAATTTTTGCAATCTTTAAAAAGAAGGAGGAAAAAAGACCACCAACTTTCAAGAAACGAGTTGATGTCGCGCAGTTGCGGAATGCGCTCTTTGGTGAGGACGCCTTGCTCGACAAGCATCTGTGCAAGATAAGAAAGGATCAGCGGAAGAAGAACCCTCTAACAAGGCCGAACTATCAAGCAGAACTATATTGTTTCCGATTGGCGCTAGAGCTAAATAGTTCACCCTCACGCTTCTATCGATAGCTCATCGAATAGGAACTCAATAGTATTCCGCGATAGCTCGGCATGGCCGAACTATTACGGTCACCCGGCACCCCACCCTGGCAGCGGGCCCGCCCTCGCTCCAATACATATACATACGTCAATGCATTAAAAGAACACATGAAACTCAGCAGTAACATATTAGTAGTATATGTTTTCATTTTTCCGACCTTTGTAGTCACGTCTCTCTAAATAGCATGTGCCCTTTCGGTCTTGTGTCAGGTAAACAGGCGCGAATTCAAACGTGGGTTTTTTTTCGGCTCTTTTATGCCAAGTCCACACCTGGAGATTTCGACGGTACGTCTCGCACGCGAGCGTCGGATGCAGCGATTCGAGACGCTCGAAGACGGCGCGCCACATCGCGTGCTCCGCCTCCGTGTACTCGACGAACGGGATAGCGTCGCCGCTATAATTATAATATTTAATTATTTTTATTTTTTATTATTTTTTATTTTAAAGGAATTTATCTTTCTTCTGAAAAGTGTTTTTTATCCGCGAAACGATTTTTTTGTTTCAAAGAAGAAAATAGGAAAAAAAAAGTTTTCACTGCTTGAATCCGACTGCTAGACGATTCAGCTGATCACGTCGTGCGATGTATGCCGTGTCGCCGTGACCCTTGAGAAAGGAAGAAAACATGTAAATTAATCAAAAATTATGCGATAATTAATTATTATCAATAAGAAAAATGCTGCAAATTTCAATCGTTAAAAAGAAAGAAAATTGCCAGCTTTCTCATTGTTAGTCAGTCAGAGCAGACCGGATGTCGCGGATCTGTCGTCGGCTCGTACTTGGTGACGCAGTTGGAGCATTTGTCCAGCTCGGAGACGTGTCGCGGATACCATGGCACTTAATGTATGAATAATTTATTAATTAATTAATTAATTTTTGTAATACATACTTTTTGGGAAAAGCTTATTTTAAGAAGAAGAAAAAAAAGAAAGAAAGAAGAAGAAATTTTCAAACCGTCGTCTTGTCGGTCGAGCTTGAAGATGCTGACATCTGCGACGGAGGGCGCGTCGTGCGGCATCGCTGCAATGCACGCGACCACATTCTCCTTCGTGCCATCGCACTCGGCAAGCACCTGCATCATATATAACCTGTATAAATTACATTATTATTTTTTATTAATAAAATAATATTTTAAAATTATATCATACATTTTATGAACAGTGATCATTCTTGTTTGTTAGTTGATGATTTCAATGTAAAGCAAGTAAACAACGGACAGAGGAGAAATGAGTATCAGAAAAGAGGGATTAAAATGCGCTTGCCTCCATTTTAAGCGCGCCCGACTCGTCGTCGCCGTTCTGTGCCAATTTGTTGTTGACTACAAGATAAAGTATTGTTTTTGTCTCCTGAGATTAAGGTGCTAAAGTCGCATATAGATTAGCTAAATAGTGCTTTTGATGAAACACAAAAAAGGCATGTAACCTTTATGACGCGTCGTCACTTTTCGGCTTTCGAGATGGCTGACGATGAGGCGATGCCGTTCGAGGGTTGCGAGGGCGGCAGGGAGCGCGCCAGCGATGTCACCTTTGAATTTTGGCTATTCAAATCTTAGCATCAATCTTCAGTTGAAGACATTGTTATGGATGCAGGAGGAGAGATAAAAGCTCGAAAATTATCTTTAATCCGCGACACATTTTGTTATCACTCTACCAAGATTGCTGATCAAGATTATCAAGATCATCGTGATTACCTACATATACATATATATATTTCAACAACCTTGCTTCGTGAATTCCACTGCAAGCATGCAAATGGTGCCACTATAAAGAAATTGGCGCTAGTGATTAACCGATCTCAGAACTTGCGCGCGAAACTGGCGCAGAACTGCTTTTCACTGTCTTTTGTACGACTCTTGCGCGAGGAAGCGCTCCAAAAAAAATTGGCCGGGATAATTAAGAGAACTGCTAACTCTGCCGGTCATGTTCCAAAGTAAAAGTTAATAACTCAGAGTTGAGAATGGAGAGTGGAGAGAAGCGGAATAAAAGCGGTCTCTGGTCGTCGCATATTCCGGAATTGCAATGTCTAGGTGTGTTCTTCTTCTTCTCTCTCTCTCTCTTTCTCTCTTTCTCTCTCTCTCTTTCACTCTCTCTCTCTCTTTCTCCCTCTCACGCTCTCAGAAGTTGCTATCTGACATTTAGTGCCAATGAAAGTTGAGGCGGTGGAAAGAGCTAGTTTAGAGAGAAAGTGAGAGCAAGAGAGAGAGAGAGAGAGAGAGAATGATAGAGGGAGGAGAGAGAGAAAAAAAAAACAGGAGAGAAGTGAAGGAGAGAAGGAGTGTTGAGTTGATATATGAATATCTACATTTGGTTATATGTACTGTGTTCATTGGTATGTATATGGAATCTGCGAGTCCTATTACATTATACTCGTCTAATTGTAAGTGCGTCTGCCGTCTCGGAATGGTATTTCAACCCTCGGCTGGTGTCTTCATTGTAACTTCCGCTTCCGTATCAATTTGGTCACTTCGTGTGCCTTCGCTCCTTCCCTCTCTCCTTAACCGACAGTCTTCTCTCTTCTTCTAAGAAACCTCTCTCTCTCTCTCTCTCTCTCTCTCTGCCCGCCTCGTCTCTTTCACATACACAACAAGGAGGAATGAGAGGGAGAGAATTGAATGAGAGGGAAGAGAGAGAGAGATAGAGACAGAAGACGTAAACAATGAGTAACCGAAAGAAAGTGTGAAAGAAAGCTGTAAATTAGTTATGCTGAAGGAAATAGAGAGTACATGCAGAGAACAAATTTGTAGGTTTGGCCGCAGGCAGGAAAACACCCCCCTGCTTTTTATAGTTTCGGCGTCACCAAGACTACAAAATAGAAGTACAAGTACTTTTGTAGTTTTCTTGTATCAGTTATCACATGGTTATCTTCCTGAGAGCTGGCTTTACGGGTAGCGGTGGTGTAGTGGGCATGGGGCTGAGTTGCTTGGCTAGAGTGCCGGGTTAGAGAGAGAGAGAGAGAGAGAGAGAGAGAGAAAGAGAGAGAGAGAGATGCGGAACAATGATGAGAGAAAGATATCTTAGTATACATAGATGCAGAAAGAAACGCAGAGAGTAGACACTTCAAGATGGAAGAAATTGCCGAAAATACCGTGAATCTGAACTTTGCCCCATGATCAAGTGATCAAATATATTTTTCCACGGGAAATGGCTGTCATAATTAATGTAAGGAATTCACACAGGATAGGGCGACGCGTTATGAGGTAGTTCATAAAGAGGCAAAGTTGATCTTTCCCGCCTTTTTGCCTGTTTGAATTGGGATACGGTAGGTGTGTGTGTGTACCTTTGAGCGAGAGAAGTATGGCGAAGCGAATAGAGGCAGCTGGTTCGGCAGTCGACAGCAGAAGGATGCCCTCATCGTTTAGTCGATACGCCAGCTGAGTATTTTATATTATGCTTTAGATAATATAAGTTTTTTTTGCTGCATATTTTCTGTTGTCGTATTTATAATTATTAAACTAATCATTATATATTTTTCTCGGATATAATTATGTAAACATCCAAATCAACTAATGATTTGAGCTCATTTTCGGCATGCTTGAGCAAAAAAAAAAGAATCCATTAGACTGATAAATGCCTCCTCAGGAATCTCTCTCTTGAAGGTCAACGACGAAAATCTATTCTGGTCGGAGTGGTTCGCTAAATCACATACATATGCTAACTTGCCGTTGTGTTTCAGCGAAAAAGGCGCGAATTCAAACGTGAGTTTTTTCAGGGAAAAGGCTCGAATTCAAACGTGATTTTTTTCAGGGAAAAAGGCGCAAATTCAAACGTGAGTTTTTTCAGGGAAAGGCGCGAATTCAAACGTGAGTTTTTTCAGGGAAAAGGCGCGAGTTTAAACGTGAGTTTTTGTTGGCATCTCTCTCGCCTTGCTCTCGTCGCTCTGGCTCTGCTCGAGTTCTCTGCGCCACCGAAGCGTGTGGCGTCGCTTGAGGCATTCGATCTGATTCTTCTCAAAGGACGCCTGTTGCGCGAGCGAGAAGCGGCGTCGGGCCGTTTGCGAGGCCGTGGCCGCGGCGGAGGACGAGAGCCCGTCGCCGTCGCCGGCGCCCATCGACGACAGCTCGGCCGCCGAGCCGCCCTTCATACTAGGCACATATTTTAGTCTTATTTTTTTAAAAATAACTTTACAAGAACAAACAAACAAAACTATCGCCATTTTTGCTTAAAGTTTTAACGACATATAAATTTTTCTTTTGACTTCCAGGATGAAGTTTTTTGAAAGCTATCTATTTCCCATTTTAATATATTTACTTCAAGAGTTATTATTTATACATATGTATATGAATACTTTTTTTTGTTAACGCTATTTCCTATTTTGAAAACAAGAAAGAAGAAGAAGAAGAGAAAACGGCGCAGAAATTGCCCGCACGAGAACGGAGCACGCAATCTGATTGCTCGTCTCGGCGATCGAGTGGAGGGCGCGTGCGGCAGCGCTCATTCTGTCGTCGTCAATTTGAAAAAAAAAAGAAATTTTTTAAAAATATTTTTTTTCATACATGATTATTACATATATTATAATTGTGTTATATGCTGGAAAAAACACAATAAAAATGTTTAAAAAAAATTCTGTCGTCGACTACTTGCAAAAAAAAACAAACATATTTTTCGTTCATGATTATACATACATACATATAATTATAACAGTAATCTATGCTGAAAAAAACACAATAAAACTTAAAAAAAATAGTGGTAGAGCGCTTTGAAGAGAGCTTTGAGCTCGTGGTCCCGTCTTCAGAGAGTTCGTCGGCCGGTGCTCGTGTTACTTGCTACTCTGGATATCTTACGTTCTTTCTAACCCCCGCCCCAAATCCCCCGCTCCCCGGGTCTGCAGGGGCGGAGTGGATTGGCATCCCTGAATGGCCAAATAAGTCTCTCCTTCAACCTTCCGCCCACGGCCCCGGAAGCATTCGACTGCCCGTAATCGCTGCCGGTGGAGATCGGTGGCCCATTTATTGCCCGGCAGCCATGTTCCGGCGCAGAATGTGATCCTGCAAGCGGTTATAAGCGTTGCCACGCGCGTGGAGATACTTGGGAGAGAGAGAGAGAGAGAGAGAGAGAGAGAGGGAGAGAGAGAGAGAGATTGAGAAAACGAAAGCGAGAAAACGAAAGAGATAGAGAGGGAGAAAACGAGGGAGAAAGAGAGAGAGACAGAGAGAGAGACAGAGAGACAGAGAGAGAGAGAGAGAGAGAGAGAGAACGAGAGGAGGATAATGATGAATTGGACACTTGACTGTCACATGAACACTGCTCTGCAGCTGAGTGCCTTGTTCATGTAGGTTATGACGAAAGGACGAAAAAAAAAGATAGACGAAAGAAATGCTGCAGAGATGGCCATGATACTCTCTCATAGATATAAATAAGAAAAAAAGTAAATATTTCAATCTCTCTTTTCTTCATCGAATTCTTTCTCATTAATTATAATGCTTTATGTTAGACGAAAGAAATGCTGCATAGATAGCCATGATACTCTCTCATAGATATAAATAAGAAAAAAAGTAAATATTTCAATCTCTCTTTTCTTCATCGAATTCTTTCTCATTAATTATAATGCTTTATGTTAGACGAAAGAAATGCTGCATAGATGGATATGATACTCTCTCATAGATATAAATAAGAAAAAGAAGTAAATATTTCAATCTCTCTTTTCTTCATCGAATTCTTTCAGGACGACATCAAAATCAACATTATTTAGCAGCAATTTGATTACTTATTCTTCATTCATTAAAAGTACACAGTTTTCATATTTGGTCTTCGAAAAAGGTGACGAATTGCAGCCTGTAAATGTGAAACAAGCATGCATAAATAAGATCTAATAAGAATTCAAATCCATGCTTGAATTTTCCCTCTACTTACGAGATAGTTGAATATTGTAATTGAATAAATTAAAAACAAATGCATTATTGTTTGGAGCTTTTGAATGTGAAGTATAAGTAATAGCTCAGAAAGTGTTTTTTTTTGCAAAAAAAATTGATACGTATATGGACATACATTTCAGAAGAATGTGAGTTTTCTTGGCAGCTTCAGACACAACTGAATCATCAGCTTTCCTGTGTCAAATGTTGGCAATTCTATTGCTTGCTCTTCACATTTGTTCTCAGTAGCATTAAAGCACAAATATTACTGAACGTGGACATTGTAACTAACCCCTTACTTTTTGCATGTCTTTGGTATAGAGACAACGAAAACTTAGTTTATATTTAGAAGAGAAATAAAGCGACTATCTAGGCCGCGCTGGCCGCAAAATACCCTGTGATGGTGTACATCCACGGCAACGGTGCCATCGACTTTCGCGGAGTCATTCGGAACTTTCTTTCTCGTGACGTCATCGTCGTCACGCTAGAGTACAGACTCGGCGTTCTGGGTACGCTCAAATTATGAGTCTATCGATGAAATCGAATTTATTTTTTTTTCAGAAAATTACGGCTTTAATAAGGTTAGACTTGCTGAATGTAAAAATATGCATTGAGGATTCTTCACCACCTATTCACATGAATTTCCTGCAAATCTCGGCCTCTTCGACATGGTTTGTCGTCGTCTCTGAACTGCTAAAGTTTTGCGTGAATTCATTTCTGTTTGAAATTAAAAAAAATGTTTGCCTTCAAAAATATTTGTTTTGTATTACTTTTCATTTCTTCTCTAAATTTCGGCGGAACAATTTCAGCAATGACCATGGTGGGTGACGAATTGGTGTGAAAGTTTAGTGTGCAGGGTAATGGCATGTAATAATGTTCGTAACGTCGACCCTTTTTTCATTATATTACGAATCTAGAATAATATAACTTCTGAATAGTACAAATCAAGAACACATTGTATAGCTGATGGCTCTTCGATGGGTGCGCGACGAGATAGGCAGCTTTGGCGGCAATGCGCAACGCGTGACGCTGTTTGGCGAGAGTGCCGGCGGGACGGCCGTCTCGGCGCTCTCTCTCTCGCCTCTCGCGCGCGGTTTGGCGCATTACATTTAACATTTACATATTTCGAAATGATTTAAAATTTTAAAATTAATAGCAAAGAAATACAGCGCTTCTTCCTCCAATCTTGAATCAGGAAAAAAGGAAGAAGAAGAAGAAGAGAAACCCTCCTTTTGAGGACTCTTCCATCAGGTGCTCCAGCAGTCGGGCACCGTCATGGAGATGTTCGAGACGTCAGATTCGCCGTTCCCGGGATGTAGTCGAGATCGGGCGTTGCAGGCGGGTACAACTTTCTTTATTACATTACCTTTACCTCTAGGGGCGTCATCTGATTCTCAAGATGTGTATGTGTGTTTCGTAGAATACTTAAAACAATAAAAAAAGTAACGGCAACAAAAGTGATATTGATCAAAAGCTGAAGAATACACCTTCTCAGTGAAAGTGAAAATACTTTTATTAATTGAAGATTGTGTGCGACTAAGAATGGCAGATTGACAATGGATTTCGCAACTGTGTTGTTGTTCTTTCCAGTTGTGCAACTTCACCAAAAACGACTGGATGGCTCGTGACTTTGCGCGTCTCGCCGATTGCATGCGCCCGATGGACTGGCGCACGTTTGTCGCCGCACACTCGGTGAGCATATAGGAACTTGTAATTTTCTTATTTTTTTAAAATTATTTTTTTACATCCTAATTATACAATATACATACTTTCCTCAAGCGCTAAATTTTTCATTTTCAATTTTTCATCTTCTTTTTTTTCAGCTCTCCGAAACGATTCCTCAATATCGCGTCGCGCTCGATGGTTTTTTACTGCCGCAGAAGCCGTCGGCGCTCGCGTCTTCTCGGCCGAATCTGCCGGCGGTCGTCGGCGGGAATCGAGACGAATTCGCGATTTTCTGTTGGTATATTGTCTCTTTTCATTTGTGTAATACAATAAATGCCTTGTCTTGTCATCATTTGTGATCTAACATTAGATATAGACATGAACTATATAGTTCATTTTCGTCATGATTTGAATCTAATTGTTACTTTGCTTCTTGGCATGAGTCTAAGAGTATCAGCGGTCTCTTCTGCACAGTTGGCGTGCAGCCGGATGCGCCCTCTCTCCCGGCCGATCTGCGCCGCTTCTCCTCTCCCTCCTTCCTCGCTCGCTGCGTTGCTGGCCAGTTTCCGTATCTGGCTGCGAACGCATCGCTCCTTGCCGACATTGCCACTCGAGTCTACTTGAGAGGCCGACGCCTTGGCAGAGAAGATCATTCAAGCTGGCGACTGAGGCTATTTTATTTCCATTATTTGCTTTCAATATATATATATATATATATATATATATATAATTTCATGCAAATAAATTCATGCTTTTTCACGGCATCATAGGACAAAAAGAAAGACAACAATTTCCGAAGGCATTCCTAAAATAGCTCTTTTTTATTTTTCGCATTTTTTAAACGAACTCCCTAAATGACTTGTGCTCTTTCGCGTGACACTTGGCAGGCAAAAGGGTGCGAATTCAAATGCAAGTTTTTTTTGCTTCCTAAGATCATGACCGACATGACTTTCGCGTCGGGATCACGGCGCGAAGTGAACTGGTACATGGACGCTTGGAATCGACACGTCTTCGCATTCGATTATGAGTATCAGACGAGACTCTTCAACGTCTCGTTCATGGTTGGCGACGTATGTGCAAGAATTTTGTTTTATTTGTATTCCGTATTTATTTTAAAAGCCATACAAAAATAAATTCTCAAAGCAGTAAAATGTTTTTCTCTACAGCAGTTTTTCATGCCTCGGAGCTGAGCTACGAGTGGTTCTCGCCGGATATTTGGGCAAAGAAGGTTTGCAAGTACATACCTCAAATATGTACTTAACCTCAAATACTCTAATACTACCTCTAATACAAAAACTAGTAAGTACCTCTAATACTAAAGCTAGTAAGTATCTCTAACACTAAAACAAGTAAGTATCTCTAATACTGTCATGGTGTTAGTGGAAATTGTGCCGCGAAATTTAGAATATTCCATTGTTTTCCATTTTGATCTGTAGAACGAAAAAATGTCAAGCAAAGCACTTCGAAATTTTGTTTGTTTATTTTTTTCGTCACAAGTGGAATTATTTTAATAATGTGAGCGGAACGAAAACAGACAAAACTCTACTGTGTACATACCTTTGAATGTTCAATCGAGTGCGTAGGCAAACTCAGGCCAATGCGAGCGAACTGGAGAAGAGTGACTTTGCTGTCGCTGACAACATTGCGCAGATGTGGACAACGTTCGCGAAAACTGGGTTTGCATCCCGTGTCTGAGATTTTTCCATGGGCGTTAAACCTGAGTTTTTATTTAATATTCTTCTACATATTTATTATCATTATTATTATTATTATTATTATTTATACATTTTGTTATGCGTTTATTTACATACCTACGTCGATATTGTGATAATAATTTTTGTCGATAATTTTAATGTAAAGTCGTCTATCCGCCGATTTACCATCGGTGAGTGATCGTGCGGCGCCTGAATTCCAACGCATCTCCGATTCGTGTCAGCGAGCAGCTCGCGCCTTCCACACCGACGCCGATCTTCTCTTCAATGATGTTCGTGACACTTAAATGAGCACGAAACTCAGCTGTAATCAATAAGATTTTTTTTGTCTGACCATTGCACTCGCATCTCTTTTAATCCTTTCTGTCTGGAAAAAAAAGATACAAATTCAAGTTCGAGTATATGTCTCTTTATGTATAGTTATTCTTTAACTAACTTTTTTTTAGAATGGACAACTTCAATACGCCCTTTATTTCAGATTTACCTTCTTCTTCTATTTTTTGTTTCTTTCAAAGCTTACCTTTTATGTTATTTTATTTTTTAAATATTATTAGGTTTTCCCGTCGCTGCTCGGCGGCGAGTTCCCGCCCGAGTCGGCGAGCGCCGGCGAGATGACGTGGCTCGCCGAGCACTACGTTCCAGTCATCAGGGAGGAGTTCGAACTGTATTCCTTCTGTGCCACGCATCATGCGAAGCATTCCGTGAGAACACTCATGGTCAGGAAAAGCAAGAAGAGCAAGCGGTCTCGGCAGTTCCTCTAGAACATCGTCATATGCACTTATTACGATTACTTATTTTTCCAAGTAAAAGAAAATTATTACTATTTTTATGCTAATACTAATATATTATTGCTTGCCTGTTTTTACAATGATGGAGCGCTTCGGTTGGTGACAACTGAAAGTATGATTCGTAGACAAATATTTCTGGATAAAGAGGCGCCGTTTATTAAGTTGTCTCTGAGAAATGGAAAGAACGAGTGATCTATTTTGCACAATATCAGTATATATTTTATTCTAATTAACTGTTTTCCACGTTTATTCTATTGCCTTGAATGGCATGTCTGCGAGTATGTCCTTGAGATACTTTGAAATACCTATGGCATCATGTCAGTGCTCTCATGAATGCTTTTACAACGAGTGCAGTGTTGGCATTTGTAATATACATAGAGACTCTTCGATGTCTCTTTGAGGGGAATGCTTTTGCTTTAAAGACTGCACTGTTCTCTTCGTCCATTCTGTCATGCTTCTTACCATGATAGTCACTCGAAATTCATGAAAACAACACGGCAAACAATCTGCCATATTTCCAATCATTTTATATGTAGTCTGATTACACATTTGTGAATTTCTTTTCGTTCTTGTCAACATGTTTATCCAGCAATAAGAATAGCTTATCATTTCGACAATGATCGATTCGGCATCGATTTCTGGTGAATTTGTATAATTATCGTCGTTTCGCCTCGTCGTTCACATTTTCGAGGTCTTTCTTAAGATGAACAAGCTGGCTGAGATAATCGCTCATCTTCTCCTTCGTGTTCTCGAGTTCATCCTTTAGCAGCTGGTTGGTGTCTTGGTTCAAGAGGAGCTTTTCATTCGCAGCGGCCAGCTCCTCTTGCAGCCGCGCAATCTGCTCACTCTCCACGGCGTGTTTGCGAACGACGAATTCGAGATTCGCACTCTCGCCCTCTTTGAGTTCGTTGTGGATGTACGTTGAGAGTGCCTATGTTCAAAACTTTTATACATTTTTTTATATTTTATATTTTTTCCCCTTTATATTTCAGATAATTACTTTTTCTACTATGAGCGAAGAATTTTTAGCTGTATTATTCCACTCTAAATTCGAGAAATATTCCTTAAAAAAGCAACGGTTCGTTGACTCAAGGATTGCCTATAAATTCTGCCTGCCTCGATTGCTTGCGAAATTGTCTCCGTCTGCTGGCAATCGCCGTTGACGCACGCTTTGATGTCATCAGGGCCATCTTCCAGTTCCTGAGGGCACATAATACGTGACTTTCAGGATCCGATCACTGCTGTCCAGAGTACTGTTCACAAGAATAGGAAATAATAATTACATTCTCTATTTCACAAGGCTTTAAAAATATATTCTTTAATTAATTCCTATACGATCCCATGACCTTTCAAGGGGGCGGAATTTTCATTTTTCTTTCTAATAATAAGGCTCCTCTCTTGAGCAGCCGCACTAACTACTGTATCATCTAGACCAGGAATCTGAATTTCTTCATTCATATAGTCATCGCCATCATCCTTGAGTTCGAATTCTTCTCTCAAGTCTGGGCCGCCGTCTGACGATCGGAGACGGCCTCTTGCGTTGGAGAAGCTGATTTCAGGACGCCGTAGGAGACCGTAGCGATCCCGCTCTGGCGAACCGCCTCCTTCCGGGTAGTATGGACGCGTTCTGAATCAACATCATGATCGACATAGTAGTTATATAAAAAAATAATGCAAAATATCTACTTGACAATTGATCAATTACAGTACCTCGCGACGGTTTCAATGGCCGTAGTGAGAAGAAGAAGAAGAAGAAGGCCGAGATGCTTCATGCTAGAGATATACACAATTACGGCATGCATGAAGATATACATAAATATTTTTCTCATTTTTGAATGCAAAAAAAAATTGATTTTTTTAACAGAAAAAAATGATGCTGGCAAAACACTAGTCCCCCGACGACTGTGCTGCGAAAGGCTTGCTCAGCCGGCTTTTCAGCTCGGCCGAGTCGACGCTAGGCAAATTTTCCTTCCCATGAGAATCACTGTAACATTCATAAAAAGGTGACATTACATGAAGAAAATATTTGCCTTTTTGAGATCATTTCTCAGCGAATTCCGCATGCTTGAAGTTGACGATTCAGCAATGTTGCATGGCATCAACCTCTCTCTATTTTACAGTCTATCTCTATTTGTCTGTCTATCTCTCTCGCTATCTCTCTTTCGCTCTCTCTTTCGTCACTCTTTTGCCTATATCTTTCGCTTTTGCAAATGGAAATGTGGAAGCTATGACAGGTTTGAGAATGAAGTCGCACACATTCGAATGGAGAGGTGACACTAGGAAAAATCGTTCCAACTCTTAAACCGTAAACTTTCTCCCATGGTCAAATGTTCTCATATGATTCGCCTTCTCGACTTCTCTCTTTCTCTACTTTTATCATTCTCTCTTGCTCTACGTTTCTCATTCTCCCTTTCTCCACTTCTCTAATTCTCTCTTTCTCTACTTTTATCATTCTCTCTTTCTCTACTTCTCTCATCTCTCTTTCTCTACTTCTCACATTCTCTCTTACTCTACTTTTCTCATTCTCTCTTTCTCTACTTTTCTCATTCTCTCTTTCTCTACTTTTATCATTCTCTCTTTCTCTACTTCTCTTATTCTCTCTTTCTCTACCTCTCTCATTCTCTCTTTCTCTACTTCTCTCATTCTTTCTTTCTACTTCTCTTATTCTCTCTCTCTTTCTCTACTTCTCTCATTCTCTCTCTTTCTCTACTTCTCTCATTCTCTCTTTCTATAGTTCTCTGTCTTGCTCGGAATTTTTTTTTCACTTCTGTCGTCTATTCACAATGTATTTTGATATAAAATAGTATCTATATTCAGAGAACTTGTATGGTGCATACATACACTCAATGTCCAGATTTGTAAATGCCTGTTAGTACAACATCTGTTAGAACTTGTTTATTAACCACATGAATTACGAATGGAAGCTTTCCCGATTCAAAGGTGTCTTCCAAATAGCCGGAATCGCGCCTCTTTGGGCAGCTCCTTCGAGGCGCCCTTGACGTACAGTGCAAACGCTCTGTACTTTTCCGCAAGCTCCGTCGCATTTCGGAGTTGTCTTTCGAGCTCCTCGATCTGTAGCAGGAGATCGTCCGTCGGTGGTTGCTTGTGTAGTACATTGATTGAAATGCTGCCGCTTTCGCCGACGGCGAGATGGTCTCGTAGATACGCAGAAATGTGCTGGAAATTAAGAAGAAAATATACATACATATGCAACTCCCACTTCTCAAATCAGACTCTACCATTCTGTGACTTCTAAATTTTCCTGTTTTTTTTGCTTTGCTTCAAGAATCTATTGTCAGTCAATTTTCATTCGTTGTATTCAAGTTAGTTACTTTTTCAAATGTAGCTAATCTTATGATAGTCTAACACGAAGATGTCCTTCATTAGTCAGTCTACCTTAGTCAGTCAATCTCTTCGCTAACTTGGCTCGCGGAGAGGATGCTTTCGGTGATTACGCACTCCTCGTTATCTTCAGATTCATCAAAGCACATGCCTATTTCGTCCGACGGAGGAGCCGGCGCCCGTTGCGGAAGCACTTCTGGCATCGGCGGCCGCGGCACGTCACCGGGCGCCGAAATTGGCGGTGGCACCTTCATCGTTGGCGGCTGTCGTGGCGGTGTCTGCATGAATGTTCAAGATGGCACGTATACTCTTGGAATCAGTAATAAGCTTGTACATACATGCCACAGTTCAGAAGTTCTTTCTACACTCATTCTTCTTATTTTCAATTTCCTATCGTAATTAAATGCGCTGATGCATATTTTCATCGACCGTGGCAAACCACGTTTGAACACATTTATGAAATAAATTTTTTTAAATACATAGTATACCTCGTCGTCGAACAAATCGTTGAACCATTCAAGGAGGTCGAAATCGGGCTTAGGTGTCTGCGAGTAGCTCTTAAAGGAAGTATCCGGCGAATGATTATACAGTAGCGCTAGAGAACCAGTTTAAATGCGCGCGCTCATAAAGTTGCCTGTCGCTCGGTCGAGAGACCATGCGAAATATGAGGGCGGCTCAGAACTACCGTAGCTAATTCTCTACCCGCCAGTTTTCACGTTACTATTGCTCATAATGTAATGAAAGAAAATCGCTCAAACATTCTGGATGTATGTTTTACGCCAAGACGAACTTGTTCACATAGAACAAAACATAGGTTAATTATTCCCCGGATACCTCCTTTAATGTGTGAGATAATAGTATGATATATTTTTAAATGATCGATGAACTTAATTAATTTCTTTGTAAATTAATATATCGATATAATATTACGCAACATTCCAAGATTCTAAACACGCAAAAAGAAACATATTTTACCTCTGGAACCTCTACCTCGAAATCTGGGGGCAGCCCATCGATTTGTATCTCTTCAGGAACTGCGGAGCGGAGGCGCGGTAGTTCTCTGCCGTGAGCGGGAGGAGAGTCGCCGATCCCTTCATGATCCGGGTAACGACGGCTTAGCATTAAAGTGAGATTTCATCATTCTAAACTATTGACGTTCGGTCAATATCATTAATTTTTGACTTATTTACTGTTATGCTTCACTTGTTGGAAAAATAAGTATTGATTAAATGATTGATTGCTAGCTCCGAGAGACCTGAGACCGACGGTCACAAGGGAGCCTATAAGAAACAGCAGTTTGACGAATCGCTGCATTCTGAAAACATTTTATTTTCTATTCGTTTTAAAGATACATATACTTATATTTCATAAGAATTACTTAAACAATTTATATTTACTAATTTGGTATTTTTAAAACTTTTTTTTCACTTTTCGTTGTAACGTTGAAATTTTTTTAATGAATTAGAATTTCTATTTGTTAAATAATAAAAGAAGAGGAGGAGGAGGTTTTGAAGCGAAGAGACAAGCATGCCAAACGGCTCTCCTTGCCGCCTTTTCTGTCTTCTCTGAGGCTTCTCAGACAGTCCTTTCCCAGACATGTCATGCTGCAAACAAAGACATAAACTGAACACGCAGGCAATATCCAATCATTATCGGTGACAGTTGGCCAACAAATCGAGGAGACCTATTTCATTTTTATTGCCGATTTCTCTCTTTCTCTCTCTCTCCGTCTCACTCTCACTCTCTTAATCTCCCTGATCTATCAAAATGAACAGCGTGGGAATTTTTAAAAAATGAAAAGAATCGGAGTTCCGATTTTAAAAAAAACCGAATGTTGAACACGGACAATGCTTGGTCACAGTTTAAGACATTATGCATTTTGAAGAATAAGCAAATAATTTTTTATTCAAGGTGATTCTCCTCTCTCTCTCTCTCTCTCTCTTTCTCGTTTTTCAGTCTCTTCGCTCTCTCGCTGGCAAACTTCCGATTTCTAGCTTTATTTCTACGCATGTGATTAGAATGAGCAAAATACATTATTAAATTGATTAGCAGTCAGGGTTAGCATTCTTGTAGGTGATCCATTTTCAAAGAGTATGGGTCGAACCCTCGAATTCTTTCAGATACGAAAACCATGTCTGCTTGAGTCTTGCCGCTAATGTCCATTCGCGACAACAATTCCCAGAAAGGAATGTTCGAAAAGGAAGTGGAAGTTGAACCTGTCAGTATCCCAATTAAAGGAAGTATCCGACGAAAGAAAACCGTATCTGATAGAATTACGTTTCAAACTGTGCTAAACTCCCAACTGGATGAGCCTTTTTTAGCGGCCGCTACAAAATTTCAAATTAGAAACGTATGTGTATCTAACCTCTCTCAACTTCTTTCATTGTCTCGCTTTTCTCTAACGTCTGTATCTCTCATCCCTTGGTGAAAATGGGGTGCTAAGTGGGCATGACGTGCAGAGACTGCCTCTTCTTCCCACCCGTAGGCACTCCTTGCTTGGTTTTGAGCATACACCGGGTGCATCGACAGAGACGTTTTCTACCGTATTCCAAAAAACAAATGCAAATTTCTTGCTAAAAACTGACTTTCATAAAGCGGGACCACCTCTATTCGATCTTTTAGGCCAGACTTGATCATATTGGAATATAAATGAAGAAGTTATTTTTTCGTCGGATACTTCCTTTAAGATGTGTCTGACGTACTTTTCCGCTGCAAATATGTTTGCAGTAAGTTTCAGGAATGACAACTAAGCGTAAACTCTTATTTTATTGTTTACAAGGAGGGTTCACGACAATACTGTGGGCAGTACAATTTTAGACTTCAATAATGTCTTCGTTTGCGCTCTGGTAAGCGGAGAAGTCCTGATTCAGCACGTTTTGAATCTCCTGCAGCTTGGACTGCTCGAAGAAGAGGCGTTTCAGAGCACCCGCAAGTTCGTCTCCCACAGGCAGAGCTTGGGCCCTCGCCTTTTTGTGGATGATGAAGCGGGCTGGGTCTTGGGGGGACGCCTCGTACATGAAGCTCTTCAGAATCTGACAATACCACTTTATTAAGTATTTTACTTTGTAATTTGTACGAAATTTGTTTTGTATTTTAGCAAAAGTTCAGTTTGAACGACAGAATATAGCAAAGAGACAAAACTGTTCAGCGCTCTGCAGTGTGAGCTCAACAAAGCACTCTCCGCCCACACGGCAGATGTTGTAGACCTGTAACGGTTTTAAGTAGATTCGCTGAAATTGGCCTTCCACATTCACACATGTTTTTGTGCCACACTAGGTCCATTCGCCTGGAAGTAACTACGTGGAGGGGGGCTTACAAATCCCTCGTTCTACCCTTTGGGGCACCTAAATTGCTTACCGGTTCGGCTCTTCGAGTACTTCTTCGGGGCCGGCGGAGGCGGCGCAAGCTAACGCGAGAATCGCGAGCGAAGCGGACACAGTATGCATGCTCTTCTTAAGAGATCTCATTAATTAGATAATTAATTAGCTAATTTAATAAATTAGCTACCTTTAATAATAATTTTTTGTCGTTGTCAAAATTAACAGTGTTTTTTTAATAATAATAAAAAAAGAAAATGTCAAAGCCAAGTTTTGCCTCCAACTGTTTAGGGAGAAGTGATCGCCACTCCTTTCGTTTTGTGCCAGCTTTTCGTCCCGCGAAAATATTCCCATGCAAATCATGGGCAATGTCACCTGAAAGAGGCCCGGCATCTAAACGATCTTCCCGTCAAGTTTTGCTTGCTTGTTAGTTTTCTCTATTCTCTCAGAATATTCGATTGTTCCAAGCTGCCTAGAACTTCTCCTATAAGTGTGGTGAAGAGGAGAGTTGAAACAGAGTATCGAGAACGGAATCCTAATTATAAAGTAGAAATGATTGAATACTCGTCCAGCTAATTGAACATTCTTCGAGCGACTATACCTTCCATTATATTACATATATGACGGTGCAAACTAAAAAACGGTCGTTTTTTTGCGTTTTCGACTCGTTATGCACATTTGCGTACAAATGTAAGCGTTCTTTTTGACCGATTTGGCATATTCGTGTGGAATATTCCAAAAAAGTGTGCATGACGGGTCGAAAACGGAAAAATGAACTTTTTTTTAGTTTGCAGCATCATACACATATGGATATGACATGGGTCTAAGCCGATATTTAAAAAAAAACACAATAATCTTACAGTTAAACAATACTAATGGTGAGAGCTAATATATTTACAAGGAAAACAATTATAGGAAATATAATAACTTTTGGAAATGTTATAACATTTTATTTACATTTCTTTGTATTGTCTAACCTTTCGATGCTTTAGAGCTAAGGTACATATATTAAAGTACTTCATGCATTAGTACAGTGTACATTTGATTTAGGGTAAGAAAGTTTTTTTTTTTGAAAAATATCGAACTGAAAATAACAGGTTTCACAACCATCTGAATTTGTGAAGTGCAAATTCAAAGTAAGTGAAAAATGAAGCCGATATTTTTTGCTTTTCTAACTCATAATTTTAAAATGTGATGGAAAAGGATATAAAACGTTTCAAATATTAAGTTGAGAAAAAGTATAAAACAGGATTATTCAGACTAAAATGTACGTCATGAGTTAGTGTTATCATATGACGATCCTTCCTTCCCGCGATTCCCGTTACTGTTGGAAAATTCAGAACTTTATTTGTAACATTCCAAAAAATTTCACAATATTATTGTTATCCTTTTTTATCATTTGGCAATTGTTTATTTTTGCTAAATTCGACACTATCCATCCAGTTTGTACTAAATAGAAAAGAGAGTGAGGAGAATGAGAGAGAAGAATCAAGGTCGCCAAGCATCATTTTAAAATATGTATATTCCTTTCAGGATAGAGTTTTCTCCTAGCATGCAAATGTAATATTCCATGAGGACGTAATTTGTATCTATGGTTTCTTACTGTTTCCTCTCATATTATGATAGCGAAATCAATACTTTCAACCTAAAGAAAATCTAATAGTTAAAAAATATGTTTTTAAGCTGAAATAGATAGCGGAAGAAAGAAATGAAGTAAAACGGTTAGAAGTAATTATTGTTTAGCGTGCTTGCAAAGTTTCTACTCATAGCAAAGTGCATAGTTTATATCATAAATGTATGTAACTATGTACATATTAATATATTCAAAGTTAAGCTTGCTAAAACTGTAACGTGTTCATGCATCCAAAAGTTTGAAATGTCTCCCTTCTCATAAATAGTTTGCAAATTTCTTTATCACATGTGAAACATATGATACCTCCAACATGGGAATTCACGTTCTAGCAGCCTGGGTGTTTGCAAATGTACAAGCATAATAAGCGAAAGGAGAGGGAGTAGTACGCTTCTTATTATTTCCGTCCGTCAATACCGAACCTGAGGCAGGAGCAGCCTCTCTTCGGTTGGAGTTTCCAACATCGTCTTTCAATCGTTCTCATCAGAGTGCCGTTTCTCCGCTTGATTATATTGATATCCCATACACTGATGTTCACCGAGCACTTTTGCGTCTTGCAAGTCCTGATGGCCAACCATATATGTACATATCTTTCTTTAAAAATGTGCACACTCAATAACGAATCCGTTGACTATCCTTTTTCCACAATTTCATGCTTCATTGTCATATCCACTCTAAATGGAAGCACGCTCTTGTCCGACCTTGTCACAAGCGTTGGGGTCCACGTCATAGTGCCTCCAATTACAGACCTACATATCTCTATTTCCTGTTGCACCTCCAAACTATTAGAGCGTATTTTATTCTGCTATATATTTGAATTCCTCGACATGCATTCTCTCCTCTTCCCCTTCCAATTTGGATTCTGCCCTCACCGCTCTGTTATGCAGACACCTCCTTTTCTCTCTTCATTTGTTGTCATATCGCAAATTGAATCTGCACAATTCGCTTGTGTTGCATTTACCGTTTTCAGTTAAGAGTTCGATTTGGTACCGCATGAGCTGCTTGTATACAAGCTACATAGGTCTGCATGTTTTCAGCGGTTGTCTTTTAAGGCTTCTACATTCTTTCCTGATATACCGCACCCGGTATATCATCGTGGATATCGCACATTCTGCTCCATTTCCTGTCAAACCTGGCGGTTCCTGCCTCGGTCCTCTAATATTCACTTTTTACAATATTGATGTTGCTGACTGAATGCCTCCATCCCGAATTTCATTTCACCATTTACGCTGATGACATTAACCTAACGTGCTTTTGGGCAATCATCATCCCCTTTCTTATTCAGTTCAATGTACAGTTCTCCCATTGTTCTTTCGTGATCTTGGCGTTATGACCAGGAGCTGTACACCTCTGAACATGTTAACATTTTAACAAGCAAAGCTCAAGCTGCTCCGATATCCTTCTCTCTTTTCGCACACGAAATAAGCTACTGCCTCCCTACTTTTCAAAGATTCATGTCTTTCCTCTATGGCTCTATGTCTACACTTTGGAGGCCTTCTCGTTGTGCCATATCAATGCTTTGGAAAGAGTTCAGCGAAACCATTCGCTTAATCTTTGCTCGTAATGGCACCTATGTATATACCCATATGTCGTCACTCATCAGCTCTCGCCAGAGTTGTTCGTATTTGGAATAGTCTACCAGAGTCGGCTACTATGAAATTCCATTTCCACATTCCGTCAATATGGCATGTTATCTGTTCTATGTACATATCTGTGAATCAGCAAAGAGCTGTTTTTATTTCCGTTCTATTTCTCTACTTTCTTTTCTTCGGTCTACTTCTTTTCCATATGTTACGTGATAACATCATAACATTTTCCCATTTTGCCTATCTCTGTTGTTTCATTCTCCAATCTATATCACTGCGACAAAATGCATACATATGCTCAAGATATACGGGCAGCAATTTTGATGTGCAGCTCAAGTTGAACTTGCCAAAAATTGGCTGAATTGCTGGCATGATAATGTATGGAGCAATGTGTTTTATAATCTACTACAAAGTAGATTGATTTTAAAGGAGAATATAACCCAACCAAATTATTTTTTAAATTTTTATGAATTAAGTAGGGTGCGTTTCGCATCTCTCTAAATCATATTCAATATCGACCTTTTGTCAGACAAAATAGCACAAATACAAGAGTGAGTTTCTGGCTCCTTTATTAGCTGAAGAAGAAGGAAGAGTTTGATATGCGATGAAGATAGTTCCAAAAAGAGTGTGGGCCGTAAGTTTAATTTGAGATAAACAGTTTGATTAAGGTAGAGCTGTAGAGAATGAGGGATAGCAAGAGAGTGAGAGAAAGAGCTAGAGAGAGAGGCGGGGAGAGAGATAGAGAGAGGCTAAGTGTGAGAGCGAGGTGGCAGCACAAATGTGGGCTTATTCGGTTACCACTAGCTGTTGACATCGACACAAATTCACATCAAAGATGCATTTTAAGTTCTAGAAGTTTCAGGATATTACATATTTTATTTGTTGTTTTTGCTTATAGAAACCCTTCTCTTCTCGAAGATATCACTCTGACAATAGGGAAGGCGGATATATTTCCGTATGTCTATCGTAATTTCGGCACGACGCAAGGCATCTACATCGAGATATGGCGAATGTGGGCAGCGGCGGCAGGCGACTCCATCAACGCTCACCATGGGAGATAGAAGTTGGCGAGAAAATTCTTTGTAATTTAGAGAATTAACTTTGTAAACAAAACAAAATTTTCTAAAAAAAATTTACTGATTAAATGTTCAACAAAGTTTACGAAAGTAGGTTTGCATCGACCGGGAGAGAGTTTGATTGAAAGCATAGCGCTCTCTCTCATCGTTTAAGTTGCAATTTAAGCTTAATGATTCCATCTTGCTGGCATGGTCCGGATTGATCTTTAGTTGATGTCGGGCCGAACAAGGTAGGTGTACACCCCGGAGTTCTCGGCTTCATTCAGAGAAAAATTGACGGAGCATTAGTTGATCTGGTTGGGCTCACTGTTTTTGCAAACATATGTAGATAAACATAGAATGCAATCAGCAATGCATAAGATCATTATCTGTTCAACGATTTTGTTATACATTCTATGATCTTTCCCTCGGGATAGAAAAAGTCATTTGCAGAGCCTCCGCTCTGATCGACTGCGTGACTTTGGCTGTGTTTCGCTGCCAATCATGTACAGCTTGGTACGTTGAAGGTAACACGAAACTAAGCCGTAATCTATTAGCATTTTCCTGAGCACTGTTGACGCGCCTCTCTAAATGAACATGATCTCTCGCCCCCTGTGCCAAGCAAAAGGGCGCGAATTCCAAAACGAATTTTTTAAAGCTACTATTTTATTTTTTTTAAGATGTTCATTTAATCGACGTTGTTTATATACTAATATAAAAAAGCCAATTTAAATGGAGAGAAGAAACAGACTACTCAACTATCAAAATTAGGAGACTTTCTACGAGAGAGTGAACTACGATGCCACACGGATCAACATTGCCGACTTTATTGTCTTTTCGTTTCCAGCACTTGTCACACTGATTATTCTCGTTCTCTTCATTCAAGCAATTGAGCACTTCTTCCAGAGCCTCATGAGTGTGCCTATTTTCGTATTTATTGAATTGTTAATTTCCATTACAAAAAAATATCATTTTGAGCGTTTTTCGAATTATATTTTTAAACAGCGCCTAATAATATTCTTGTTCTATCGTAGAAATTCGCCTTCACTTTGGCTTCTACGTCGTTGCCAACATCGTCATCGCTTCTGTCTATAATGCCGCCTTTACAGGAAACGCGGCGGTCCCAACGCAGGCACCCAAGACGTACGGGGAAATGGCATATAACAACAACTTATCAATAATGTAGTTTTTTTTTCTTATAGAAAGTTCAACGATTTTGTTGAACAAGTTCGCACCGGAAAATCACAATTCATCATGGAGAACAATAGACTCTCCCTTTCTCTTGCTGCGGAACTAACCAGCGGCGGCCTTCCAAGCGAGGTAAAGCTTTAAAAATGCGAGTTCCTCGCTATCAGCATTTTGGTACATTGTACTTTTTTTTTAAATTATCTTCTTTATTCAAAAGTTTCAATCTTGTATTTCTATCACAATTAGAGCATGAGATTCTGATCATGAGACAAAAAACTATTCTGTACTTATCATTCTTCTATGCATGTTTTTGACAAAATCTGTGCTTACTTTAGAAAGAATCTCTTCACTCCCCGGCAGCGCAAAATGATGAATTTCATCACGATTGCTTTTTTTCAATCAGGAACGGGCAAGTCAAGACTCTATTCAGTTTTTTTGGCGATTATTGCATTCTTTAAGAATTATTTATAAAGTGTTTACATATTTATTAAAAGTCTCCAGTTGGAGTCATTCTGGTGGCGACGCTTCACGAACCGACCCAAGATCGTTCATGAACATCGCAAACAGATTTCATTCAGTCCGGTTACCGTTTCATCAATTCAGATGAATCTGGTGATCGCATCAACCTGCTATTTTCTCTCCTTTCTCATCTTCCTAGGCGAACTGGTTTGGCCCAAGATTGGTCCGAAGTGTTGTGCCCTCGCACCAATCCAGTTCATAAGAAAGACAATTTTAGACAAAATATTTAGTGCATACAACGTGTGTGACTGACATGTTTTCTCTCTCCTGTCATTGCTCATCCGTGAATCTCGCTCTCCACTATCCACTATGTATGTAGTAGTAAAGCCCATAAGTCCTGTCCAATATCGCATGGTCGGGGGGGGGGGGGGGGGTTTAGCTCAGTGGTAGAGCGCCGATGGAGGCAGTGCCGATGGAGGCAATGCCGATGGAGGCAATGCCGATGGAGGCAGTGCCGATGGAGGCAGTGCCGATGGAGGCAGTGCCGATGGAGGCAGTGCCGATGGAGGCAGTGCATAGCGCCGATGGAGGCAGTGCCGATGGAGGCAGTGCATAGCGCCGATGGAGGCAGTGCCGATGGAGGCAGTGCATAGCGCCGATGGAGGCAGTGCCGATGGAGGCAGTGCATAGCGCCGATGGAGGCAGTGCCGATGGAGGTTCCATGCAGTCGTGCTGAAATGAAAGGTAACACCTGGTAAAAGGCTTTCTGCGAAGGTTACGAGGGCATCCAAATTACCTTCACACGCTTCTTTGTCATGTTGAAGAATTGCGCAGCGTTTTTTCCTCCGTTGTTTGGGGAGCATCTGAAGTTTTACCAAAAATGTATTCCTCATAAAAAAAATGATTCTAATTCGCGGCTAATACATTTGTGAGAAATTGAACCGATGCTGATGCTCGGAACGCTGTGGACTTGATATGCTGCCGAAAATATTGGAAGCCAAAAAGGAAAATGAAGACATACGGGCAGTAATTTTGGTGTGCAGCGCGTCAGAAGTGGATTGTTTTTAAAAAGAGCTTGAAAATCAACCGTAATATATTTGGATGTTTCTGAATACTGTAATCGCGTCGCCATAAATCATATGCAAAATCGACCTTGTTTCAGACATAATGGTGCTAATACAAGAGTGAATTTCTGGCTCCTTTGTTAGCTGAAGAATAAGGAAAATTTTGATATGCGACATGTGAACAATGTTAAGACGAGATGAAGACAATGCCAAAGGGAACGTGGGCCGATGGTTTCCGAACTAACCCAAATATGTAGATAAAAAAGTATGTTTGTAGAGCAGAAGAGAACGACGGATAGAGCGAGAGAGAGAGAGAGAGAATAAGTGTGAGAGCGAGGGTGCAAAATAAATGTGGGCTTATTCGGTTACTACTTGCTGACACTGGCGCATCAAACATGCGTTTTACATTCTAGAAATTTCTGGAGAGCAAGTAGATTGAGAATTGTACATATTTTAATTCTTGTTTTTGCCAATGGAAATCCTTCTCTTCTCAAACAAACGACTATCACTCAGTAAGCTGGGTTTCTACGTCCGCCTCTAAACTCATGATAGTCGGCACGACTTTGTCCTCTTTCCTTGCACGTTGAATCTGGCAACCATTCGCGCATTAATTTATATTATCATTTAATTATTCGAATAATTTTGGTTTTGAGAGATGTCAAATTGCCGCTGACCTTCGCCCTCTCATTTGCGAATGTTTTTTTCGCGCTGTTACGTACGTTCGAAAGAGGATGCGAGAATGCGAGTATCTACTCGTCGAGTCAATGAGCATGACAATTTGGATCTTCATAAATTATTTTTCCAAAGCAGGCTCAAATGACAATTACGCTCTCATCCGGGCCCGCCGGAATCGGTATATTCCCGTATTACTTTCGCCACTATGGCGGATCCGGAGGTATATACCGAGAAATATGGAAAGTGTGGGCGGCCACAGCAAACGACACAATCAATGATATTCACGTATCAGAGAGAAGTTGGCGAGATATATTTAAAATATTCTTCAGAACTTTAAAGCTCTTGTTTCTCTCCCTAACATTGTCATTTTTTTGTTCTGACCTCCTTCGATTGTAAGATTTTGCTTGATCACCAACTTTATCAATTAAAAGGCAGTCATCACTGTTGCTTTAGTCGATGAAGGCCCGAACGAGTCAGGGAGGCATCCCGGAATTCTTCGCTTCATACAGAACAACACGATTGACTTGTTGATATGGTAACAAGTGTTTTATTCTCGCAATCAGAAGGCTAAACACACATACATACTAATCTGAGAGCGATGACTGAAATGTCATGTGAGATTTCAAATTTCCACTGCCCTCATGGTCAACACGCTTAAACGCGCATTCTTTTTTTCATGCAGAAGATTTGTGCTACTTACGAAGTAGCACACGAAAGTTGTAATTTGCATAAATTTTATTTTGGTGATCGTCTTTCTTTAATATGAGCAGTAGAAGAAGATTGGGCGTCGAGCCTTACTCGCACTTTGGCGGACAATTTGCAGAGCCTTCGCGCCGAACGACTTGGCGACTTTGGATATGCCTCCCTGCCAGTCATGTACAGCGTGGTTCGCTTTTAAAATCCATTCTGGTAGCGATATACATATTTGGTAACAAATGAATCAAGCAAAAATGCACGAATTCAAGAGTGTAAAACAACAACAAATTGCTCAACACACATTATTAGGAAAGCTTCTACGAAAGAGTAGATAACTCGCCAGCAGTCAACATTCTGAATTTTCTCGTATTTTCTTATCCCGCTCTCCTGGTGCTGCTCGGCCTTGCTTCTATTTCTGCTACAATTGAGCGTTGCTTCCCGCACCTCATGAGTGTGTTCAGTATCCTTTTTATTGATTTATTATTCTTCCATTAGAAATATATTCCGTTTTTGAAAATTTGTCGAACCATATTTAAAAAAAAATGCCTAAGAAGATTCTTTCATTGTCGTAGAAGTACGCCTTCACATTGGCTTCTACGCCGTAGCATGCATCGTGGTCGTATCATTGTATAATGCGGCCTTTACTGGAAACACGGCCGTCCCATCACAGGCCCCCAGGACGTACGAGAATTGAAATAGTCACTATTTACAAAAACATCTACATACATACTTTTTAAACCTAGTAATGTTTTCGGTGTCAACTTTTGGAATGCTTGGGATTGCTCAAAATACTCCGGAAGTTGTCAAACTTTACCTGCGTGTTTTTTTCGTCTTATTTTAAATTAATAGTACAATATGCCGTTCAAACGGGTCATCTTTTCCATCTGGGTCTAATTGCTCCAAAAGTCGCCTAACTTGCCTAGCATGTAGAATAATGGCAAACAAATTAAGTTTTCGTAGTCATCTTAGTTCAATTAGTCAACTTCGACTGTCAACTGAGTTACCTTCATACTTATTATTTGGCATGACTATTGTTCTCAAGAAATGCTTATAGTTGGAAGAATCATATGTCTAAAAGAGTTTAAATTCTAAGAATTCCGTGTTTTGAGAGCCAAACCTGTTTTTAAATAACTTGTTTTGAACAAAATTCAAGTGTTTTTTTTTAAATAATCAGAAACAGTCTAACGAAGTCTAGCTTACATTAGTCAACTTAGTTAACTAATTTTTTTCTTATAGAAAGTTCATGGATTTTATCGAGGGCGTTCGCGCCGAAAAGATTCAACTGATATCCGAGCCAAGTCGAAGCTCGATTGTTCTCGCTGAGGACATTCTCGGAAAACAGGTTAAAGGAGCACGAAACCCACCGATTTCCAACCAAGCCCACTATACACATGGCCACACACTGTTGAAATAAATACTAATATAGTTTGTACACCGCTATTTCACAGACAGCAAAGATTTTTTGCAACTTTAAAGAGTTGAAACTTTTTTGTTTTTCGATTCCGCTTTTTATTTTTCTATTTCGCAGCTTTTGATGACCTCCTATATCGACGTACCAAAAACTAAATCAGAACTGAATATTTCCTGGTAAGCGAAGTAAAAGTTGAGAATGCAAAAAAAAAGTCAATTCCTCGCTAGCAGGGTTTTTTTTATTCAACATTCAACATTTAACAGTTTTTATTTTACAAATAGTCTTTTTTATTCACAGACCGACTACTCGTCAGGAAGAGGTCCACTTCTGATCGCCGATTTGCGAACATGCATGGAACGGGTATTTTTTCTTAAATAATTTTTCTTTCAAATTGTTTGTGTGTAAATTATTATTAAATTTCAGATAACATAAAAAGAAACCTTTATTTTTTTTGATTTGCGACGAAAACGTCCGCACCGGAATGTATGTTATTCTTGACCGCTTATTCATCGTTGACCCTTCCGATACGGCAACGCGGTTGCGATGCCAAGTGCAAATGTAAGTAAATACGGCCAATCTTGCTTGTTTTTACTACTTTTTGCAATCATGTTTTACAATGCAATTTACTCCTGTTTATCCTTGTCTGTATCGAGATGAGCTGCTAGCGGCGAAACGGCAATTCTGAAAATTTATATGATTCAAACAGGCTCGATTCGTATGGCTTACCAGTGCGCACGTCGTTCGAGAGAGTGGCTCTTTCTTCATTCCATTCGCGTCGACATTGTACTTTCGGTCAGTAAAATGTGCCAAACAATCTTCACGCCACACTTTGTGTAACAATCTTGTATTTTCATCACAATTAGAGCATGAGATTGTGATCGTGAGTCAAAAATTATTTTGTTGATACCAATCTACTGTGCATGTTTTTGACAAAATCTCTGCTTCAGTAAGAATCTCTTCACTCCTCAGCAAAGGAAAAGGATCAACTTCATAACGATCGCTTTTTTTAATCAAGAACGGGCAAGTCAAGTCTCTTTTCAATTTATTGGCAATTTTTATTCATTCTTTAAGAATTATTTATAAATTATTAAGTGTTTTTAAATTGATTTACGTCTCCAAGTCGAGACATACTGGTGGAGACGCTTCACAAATCGGCCGAAGATAGTACCCGAAATGAGGAGCAAGATCACTTTCCGTCCGATAGATGTATTTTCGATCCAGCTGAACCTCATCAGCGCTGGAGTAGCCTGCGCGTTTTCCTTTCTTATTTTCCTGTGCGAATTGGCTTGGCCCAAGATGGGCCCGAAGGTTTATGCCTTCCCACTCTTCAAGGTCATCAAAACGACATTCCAGAACTTACGATGAATCTTAGAGGTGACCAGAGATGTCAACGGGCCTGACATTTTTGGGCCGGCCCGTCCCGATTTTCAAGCTGAATTGATTTTTCTTCAAAAAATTTTCTTCCAGTGACTTTCTTCAATTTGTTTTTTGCTAATTTATCATCATACATATGTTTTTCTTCAAATGGCAAATCCTTGAATGATTGTTCATAAACTGATTTTCTTCAAGTGATTTTGGAGGTGTCGATATCTCACAGAAAGTCGATGAACAGATTGAAGAGTGAAACTGTTGTTCGCTTTGAAATTCAGTCTTTTAATTATTTAGACTTCTTGGCACGAGTTTCTATTACTCCATTGTTCAGAAATCCAGCAGTGCATTAAGAAATCATGGTGCTCACTACGTCAACGCTTACTATTGAGGGGGACTCTGTATACAAAGTTGTAAAAAAAGCTCACTTCAAACTTCAACATGAAAAAAATTTTCATAAGAAGAAATATTTGAAGGAAATCATTCAAGGAATTGCTATTTCAAGAAAAATTAGCAAAACATTTGAAAAAAAAAACATGGGAATATTTAGAAACCAGTTGACCATACACCAATTTCTCAAATAATCGGTCCCCATCGGGCCCACGGGCCGGCCCAACATTTCGGGGGCCCAGGCCGGCCCATCAGGCAGTAAAATAGATGTACGTGTTCAACGCATGTTCTTGAAAAATCGTCCAGTGTTTCGTTACCTATTTAACTTGTGATGTGCAAATTCAAAATTAGTGCCAAGCAAAGCCAATATGCTGGTTTTCTCATTTTCTAGCCCATTTCCACTACGATCAGCGACTGAAGTATCCTCATCACTTTCAATTCCGACATTATAGAACTCGTGGCATTTCGTTTAAGCTTGCCTACTAAACCACTTGATTGAAAGCTCGTGCTTACTCTTTATTCGCTTTTTTAAACTCTATTTCCAATGTGAAATCTATGAGTTTATCGTCTTAATATTATTCTGTACCAAATTCATGATATCGAATTCATTTCGTTTCATTTTTATACACTTCTAAATTACAGTTTCATTTTCAATTTCTCTCTTCAGTGTGAGCAAATAAGGTAAGTAAGTCGGCCGGAGCTCCGATCGATGCAATCTGCTCGTAATCAGGTTGAAGGCTGAAAACCCCCGATATTTCTTTCCCCATCATTTCTCTCTCTCCTCTCTCTCTCTCCCACTCTTCTCTCACTATCTCTCCGCTATCTCTCTCTCTCTCCTCCAACATTACCTGTGAATGAATATCCTTAATGTTAACCACGAATATGAAGAATAACTATTTGAAATTCAAGTCTCATTTATCTTCTCAATGAGGTGTGAAATGACACTCGGATATGCATTATCTCATACTGAAAATTTTTAAGGTGTGCTCTTAAATTGAAAGATATAAATTATTAAAAAAAAAATTAATCATAACTTCATTAAGAATAAATTTAATATTTAATCATGCAATATGGCGCTGTTTCCCCCGTGGCTGCTCTTTCCTTTTCTTCTAGGCGAGGCCTCCGCTGTCTTCGTTCACCTCACTCTAGTTTTATGCGCTGTAAGTAAGATATGGAAATGTTGAAGGGTTTCTTTCTTGATTTTCACACTTGAACAATAAAATTTTAATAGATCATTTTATGCTGAAAACATTGTAAAGTTCAAAACAATAACTCTTTGCAATCCAAAAATTATGTAATTGTATGAAAATATGGTTCAACAATATAAGCATTTCAGAAGAAGAAGAAGGTGGCCGTTGTAAAGGGGGTTCCGCCCTCAAAGAATACGGCCCCGCCCCCTTCGAATGCAGCCCACGCAGCTACCAAAGCAGCCGAAGTAAAGAATCAGAAGAAGCTCGTATAACGCGGCCTACCAAGTTAACCCGGTCTTCTCCTTCATCCAGCCGGCGATGTCGGAGAGATTAAGGTTTGTGGCCTCATACCTTTTAATTATTTTTTATATATAATTTAATTACCGTATTTTCTCTATTATTGCCCCTCCCTCTATTAGAACCCCCCTCCAATAGTGCCCCCCCTAATTGTCTAATAGAGACGTACCAGGAAACTATCCTTGAGGTATGGGATGCTCTTCCCAATGAACTGATTGCAAATTCATTCAAAATATACGTTAAAACGGATATTCCAGTGATGATTCCATTGAAGTAGAGCTACAATACTTCGTTTTTGAGAATAAAATGTTGTTATCAAACTTTTAGTCAATCAGATTTGAAAAATAGTACCCCTCCCTCTAATAGAACCCCCCTCTAATAGTGCCCCCCTCTCGCTGGGGTATTGAAAAATAGTGCCCCCGGGGGCACTAATAGAGAAAATACGGTATTATTATTATTGCTTCCATTTCAAAAACTCCCTCGAGTTTTCCTAATTCCTCTTCTTCATTGAAGGTGGACAGCGTTCTGGAAATAGACAAGATCGTCATTGTTTTCTACGAGGCGACCGATGCAGACAAGGTTATATTTTGTTTTCCAACGGCTTAAATTTTAATATATTAAAAAATAAAATAAAATTAGGGTCTCAATATTCAGAGCGCCAAATCGCCGTGCCCTGCTTCATCGACAAGGCATAGCACTTTCCGTGTGTGTATATCACTTTCCGTGTGTGTATATCACTTTCCGTGTGTGTATATCACTTTCCGTGTGTGTATATCACTTTCCGTGTGTGTATATTTTTGTTTGCTTTGCTGTGCCTTTTCTAATTGCCACCATCATATGCTTGTGTGCCATGACACCCACTGAATATTGTTCCTGAGGCCTCCATTACCATCTGAGAGAGCTTTTGCTCTCAGGGAAGCTGCCCCAAGAATAACTGAGTCTGAATTCCTCAGGAAATAACGGTATAAGGACCTAAGGAGACGTAATAACTGAGTGTGAATTCCTCAGAAGATAAAGGCGGAAAGCCTTATTTTAATGAGAAATAATAACTGAGTGTGAATTCCTCAGAAGATAAAGGCGGAAAGCCTTATTTTAATGAGAAATAATAACTGAGTGTGAATCCCTCAGAAGATAAAGGCGGGAGAGCCTAAGGACAGTTGCTCTCATTGTCCTCATTGTCAGATCAAGTAATGACTCAGGAGTTTCTTCATGCCTTCTCGGCTCTGGCCGACGAGTTGAAAGCTTCCAACCAGGCCGTTTTGTCTTCTGTCCAGACACTGATCGATGCACATACCCAGTCCTCTGCTTCCTTGACCCAATCAATTGAGAAATTTGTGACGTGCGTCTCTCAGCTGTGCTCTGCATCTCTGTCTCACCCTACCAGTGCCGGGGATGACCCCTCCTCCTCTCCTCACATCGCATCTCGCACGTACGCATCGGTTGCAAGTGACGTGGCCGCTGCCGTTGCCAATGTTGTGTACTCCGAGCGTGACCTACATGAGGGAAAGAGCAGGAGGGCCGTTCTGAAGGATCTCCCTGAGCTCGATGGGGATGAGGCAACTAACAATAATGACTTGCGCATCATTTCCGAGATCATTAACCGTTCTAATAATGCTTCTCTCATCTCCGCCCTCTCTTCCGGCAATGTCAGTACTCACCGACATGGTAAGATTGCCCCCCGAATTATCAAGATCCAGTTCCCCTCCAATGAGCTACGGGAGAGTTTCCTCTCTCTCGCTCGCCAGAAGAAGCATGAAGACGTGGCCGCTTTCCCCCACGCCTACTTCCGCCGTGACCTGACGCCTCTGCAGCTCGCGCAAGAAACGGCGGCAAGGAAGGAGGCCGGTCGTCGCAACTCCGAGGCCGGAATGCTCAGGTTTGTGGTTCGCGATGAACGTGTAGTTGAGCTGCGCAACCCGCGGCCACTCACTGAGCGCTCCAGGCTTAATCAGTCTAAAAATGCCTCGTCTTCTTCCTCTATCTCTGCCTCTCTCATTGCTCCCTCCTCTCAAAATACCGTTGCCGGTGGCAGCGGTCTCTCTCGGATTAATCCTCCTGCTTCCAGAACATTCCATAATAGCAACCGCCGCCGCCCGTCTACTGAAAGTGTGCCAGTCGCTCCGTCCTCCCCTCCCATCCGTGTGCCTCCGCCGACACCAACTGCGCATGGCAAGAGGACTGTGCAGCTTCCTCGCCGGGCGCTCATGTCTGCCCTGAGGCAGATCGCTGTCCGCCCCACCCGCCGACCTCCGAAGCGCGCTCTCGCTAGCGTCACCGAGGACGAGGAGGCCATGCACACTGATGGCGAGGAAGAGACCGACAGCAAGCGAGTCGACAACAAGAGCACACCGCCTCGCCCCAACGACAACCAATCTCAGTTTCCCCCCGCCCCCTTGACCGCTTCTCCTTCCTCCTCTGGCTAGGATGCTCGATTCAGGGATAGTCCAGAGTGCTTTAGTGCTAATGATCCTTCCCTGTCTGCCTCTCCTGATCCGTGCATATCATTTCCCTTTCCAGTATCCCCAATTATAGGAACAATTGCCTGCTATCATGTTAATTTCCGATCAGTTGTTTCCAAGCTGGATATCTTAGACTTTCTCCTTTCCTCTCACTCTCCTGATATTCTTGCGATCTCCGAAACATGGGCTTCTCCGGAACGCTTACGCGACTCTTCACTTTCCTTTAATGGCCGCTATCAAGTATTTCGCTCTGATCGTCTCTCCCCGGCTCCTGGCGGAGGGGTTGCAATTTTGGTCGCCTCTTTGCTCCCCTCTCTCGTTCTATCTGCTCTCTCTTTTTCTCCCTACTGCCAACTGTTAGCAGTTCGCGTCTCGGCTTCTTACCCATCTAGAAAGGCTGTTACTTTTGTGGCAGTATATCGAAGTCCGACCTGCTCCTATGATTCTTTTGCTTCTTGTCTTGAACATATTGCCACCCTTTTTGCTGACTGCAGAGACAATTTTATACTCACTGGAGACTTTAATTGCCCTGAAATTGACTGGCGCGCCTCCTGTCTCTCCTCTCCTCTCCCTTCCGCTCATCACTCAGCCCAACTTTTAGCTTTTTGTATGTCTGCCAACCTTCATCAACTTGTTAAGTCTCCCACACGCTTAAATCATACTCTTGACCTTGTTTTTACCAATGATCTCAATCTAGTTGATACATGTAGGATCTTGCCTCCCCTTCCCTCTTTCGACCACTGTCTTGTGCACTTCGCCATCTCATTCCCAGCCATCAGAATCCCTACTGTTACCATATCTAATTTTCGAAAAGCTAATTTCGAATATGCTTCTATTATTATCTCTTCTCTCAACTGGATTGACATCTTTGACGGTACATCTGATCCAGATCAGCTTTACGAGAAATTCCTTGAAATTATTCATGATGTCATTCGTGCTACCGTCCCTCTTCGAACTATCCGCCCAAAAACTATCCGATACCCCCTCGCGCTATCAGATTACTTGATAAGTGCCGGAGGCATTATAGAAATGGCCCATCTCGTGGTTTGCTCCCTTATCTTACTTACTCTTCTAAACTTCGCCGCACCTTGCGAAAACATCAGCGCTCTCAAGAGGCAAAGGCTTCTTCCTCTCGTTCAACCCGTGTCTTCTTCAACTTTGTTAATGGGAAACTTAAAGGACAGCCATCTATCGGCGCTCTTAAAGAAAAATTATCCGGTCGTCATATCCTTGACGATGCGGAGAAAGCATCATGTTTCGCCAACATATTCCAAGCAACTTATTCGAACTGTCCTCCTCCTGCTGCTACCCACTTCCCTACTCGAACCAATCATCGGATTGATTTCATTGATTTCTCTCCTCTCTCTGTCTGCAACCAGCTACGCACTCTTCCCTCCCGTAACTCTTCTACCCCTGATAATGTGCCCTATGCTTTCCTTAAGGGGGTCTCAACTGCTATATCCGTCCCACTTGCTATTCTCTTTAATCGTTTTCTCCTTCACGGTGTATGCCCTGCACTCTGGAAAACAGCATTTGTGAAACCAATTTACAAAAGGCAGGGCGATATCAGTGACCCCACAAATTACCGGCCAATTTCTCTCACTTCTGGCATATCAAAGACATTTGAACGAATTCTTTGCAAGCAGCTTTTCAACTACCTTGACCAACATAAACTTCTCTCTCCCTTCCAGCATGGTTTCCGAATGTCTTGTGGCTCTGCCCTTCTTTCTTCGCTCGCCTCCTGGCACTCTGCGATTGATGCGTCTTCTTATGTTTCCGCGGTTTATATTGACTACTCAAAAGCGTTTGATAGCATCCCCCTCGATCTTCTTACTTCTAAGCTAGCAGGTTATGGCATTGACGGGTCCCTATTACGCTGGCTTTCCTTCTTTCTAACCGGTAGATCTCAACGCGTCTGTATTAACAACCACTTTTCCGAAGAATACGTTTGATATCGTCTGGAGTCCCCCAAGGGAGTGCATGTGGTCCACTAATGTTTCTTATCTATATCAACGACCTCCCGGATTGTCTGCCTATTGGCTCATATTGCACTCTTTACGCTGATGATGCTAAAATGTATACTGTTGCAGACACCGCGCTCCTTCAACGATCTCTGGACTGTGTGGCTGAGTGGTCTGCAAGGTGGGGCCTCCGCATCAATCTCAAGAAGACCCTGTTCATGGCCATCGGCCCATCTCACCCCCCTTTCCAGCCCACTCTCCAATCCCACCCAATTCCAATCACCTCCTCATATCGTGACCTTGGTATAATAATCAGTAACGATTTATCTTTCCAAATGCATATCGCTTCTATAACTAAAAGGGCAAATAACACGTGTTTTCATATCTTGCGTAATTTTAGATCACGTAATGTTTATTTTCTTTCAAGGCTCTTCGCTATATATGTCAGGCCTTTGCTCGAATTTTGTATGGAGGTCTGGTCCCCCCAGCAGATTTGCTTAATCAAGCAAATTGAGAATGTCCAGCGACGTTTTACTAGGCTTATATTTAAACGATGTAATATTACTGCACCCTATTCTTGCCGATTAGAATACCTTGGCTTAGAGCGTCTCTCCACTCGAAGAACGATTAATGATCTCATGATTGCCATTAAGATTTTTAGAGGTACCTATGGCGTAGCCCCATCTGATATGTTCCTCATGTCATCCCGAATCTCTAGAGGCCATCGTCACAAACTTAAAAAGCATAGATTCCGTTCAACAATTTTTAACAACTTTTTTTGCAAATAGGATCGTTAATTTATGGAACACCTTACCCGATTGCATATTTGAAATGTCACTTCCGATGGCCCGCAATCACATTAAGAACTTCTTAGCAAATATATAAGAACTCTATCACCCCCCCCCCAAATTGGCAACCAACGTTGCTAGCCTCTTATTGTCTGATTGTGATCTATTCTCTCTCGTTTTATGCTTATGTTCACACTATACTTTTCAATACAATGCAAGCCAGATAAACACATATATATATATATATAGCAAGAGCAACGCCCCTAAGTCCCGCCCCTCGCCAGCTCTGCTCCCCCTTCAGCACCATACGGTCAATGCGATAAAACGCACGATGTAAGAATGTCATAGTTCAAACATATATAAAATATGTTGAAATCGAACAGACTGAAATGATTTTTTAGCGATAGAAAAAGATAGGTAAACATTTACAAATATTACGTTGGGCCACCTGAAAATCACGATTAATAAGACTAAACTGACGGATCGCTAATGCTTTATTGCCTTCATAGCTATCCTTTCTTCCCGCGATTCGTGTTGCTGTTGGAACATTTAGAACATTATTCGCAACATTCCAGATAGTATCACAATATGATACGTTGCATTCATACATATCTTTGATTTCTTGTTACGATTTGAATTTTCTTTCTTGCTTAATTCGACAATTTCTATCCCGTTTGTATGTTAATATTCTACATAGTACTCAGTGGTGCAAAGTGGCCGGCCCGGCCCGTAGGGCCGGCCGGCCCAACTTTCCACTGCCCGGGGCCCAAAAAAAGTTAGGCCGGCCCGCAGGCCCGATTTAGCCCGATAAGCACACAATGTCGTCCAGTCAGGACGACTAGTGGCATTGTTATGTGCAAAACTTTCTTCATTTGTTCATTTTCCCCCTAAAAACTCTTTCTTCTATACATGAAAATGAATGTTCGTAACACGAGCATGAAAAATTCTGAATTTCAAAACACATTGTAACTCGTCGGACTTTTTTCCCCAGAATTTTTGAAAATCGGGCTCAAACGGGCCCACGGGCCGGGCCCTAACCTCTAGGGTCCGGAAATGGATCGGGCCGGGCTGTCCGAGTCCTTGGGCCCTTTTGAGCCGGGCCGGCGGAAAAATTTTTGGGCCCGTTAGCACCACTGATAGTACTTTGCCCAATTGCGAAATAACATATTCTTTAAGGTCTTGCACATGAGCAATTTTTCCTTTCCCCTGCTTTTCCTTTCTCCCACTTCCTCGCCAGTTTCTTTGGCGTACCCGACAGCGCGCGGTCCTCTCTCTGTCGCTCTATCCGATGTCGACTTTCTTCTTCTATGCGCTCTTTCCTTTCCTCTCGCTCTCTCTCCTCCTCCCGCTCTCTAACAAGGGAAACACCTAAGCATAAGTTGGCGGATTTTGATCGCACCCATCCAGATCGTAAGTCCAAGTCGAGAAATGATGATAACCATTTTCAATTTTAGCTAAATAGAACCAGGCGATTTTATATTGATTTTTAAAGTTTGCATAAAATCGCGGAATTTATTGGTTTGGCCATTGTCAATGTTTGGTTTAAGCAACAAAACATGGCTTGCGTGGCTGAGTGGGTTGCGCGCTCGCTTTGAGTTTTGTGTGTCACCGGTTCGAACCCCATTCGGTGCAAGTGTTTTTCTCACGGTTAATGCCATGCGCTAGCCTTCGAAGGTCTTCGTGATGCAACTCGACGCCTGTTTTAATACACAGAGTTAAAAAAAAATTTGTCGCTTTTCAATACCTTGCTCCATCTTCTCCGTCACTTTATCCTTGAGCATTGAGGATAGCTGACGGAAACGATCGCGGACTCCCGCCTTCAATTCCCCTTCCTCCGCAAAGACACGTTCAAATTCTCGCAATTTTGTCAACGCATTCGTGTAATTAATCACAAGATTTAAATTAATTTTAAAGCGGATAGACGAATAAAACAAACTTGAATCTTGGAGACTCGTGTCCCAAGAAATGATACTTCTTCATCAGTGGGCGGTGGTTTTTCGGGTGGTAGATCGATTTCCTCAGCGGGATCCCAGTCGATCTCTTCTCCTTCCTCTTGCAAGAGAGGGGTCTCATTCACATCCAACAGAAGGGCGTTTTCTTCTGCGGCTTCGAGGATGAGTGAAAAAGACTGGGCAAGTTTATGGTCTTCTCGAGAGAATTCCGTCGATGTGTCAGAGACACCAAATCTATCGACCAGAAGACGAACAACCGCTTGTGGATTCGCAAACATGGCGAAGTGATCGATTTGAAACACCCATTGCCCATATAAATTTGGTTAAAAGAGTTTTAAGAGCACAAGCCACTTCTCGTATCGGAATAAATTTACATTTATGTACTTTGCCGAATTTGAGAAATTAGCAAAACACTTGCACCGAATGGGGTTCGAACCGGTGATACACAAAACTCAAAGCGAGCGCGCAACCCACTCAGCCACGCAAGCCATGTTTTGTTCCTTAAACCAAACATTGACAATGGCCAAACCAATAAATTCCGCGATTTTATGCAAACTTTAAAAATCAATATAAAATCGCCTGGTTCTATTTAGCTAAAATTGAAAATGGTTATCATCATTTCTCGACTTGGACTTACGATCTGGATAGGTGCGATCAAAATCCGCCAACTTATGCTTAGGTGTTTCCCTTGTAAGAAGAGGCTACTGCCATGTACCGCTCTTCTTTCGTTCTATGCCTTTTCTCGTCTCTGCTTCTCTCTCCCCTCTTCTTTTTCCCTTCTCTCTTGCACAAGAAAAATAAAAGAGAGAACTTAAAGAACAGTAATTGTCATTCACATTCGAAATGAGCCAACATTTCGTCGAATTGAACAGAGTGAGATATGAGTTCGTCTTGAAAGTCTCCTGCAAAATAATTGTCAGGCTTATATAAGTCAACAGTGTTAAAGCATCAATATCAAGAAAGAATGTTTCTACACTTAAATTTAATTTGTACAACAGTTTACTTGCTCAGCAGATTACTCTAGTCTTCTGCTGATCTGTATCGGCGTATCCTATTCGGAATTTATCATAATAAATCTTTTAATTGAAAAACTTCGTTCTTTTGCAAAATGTAGCAACCTCGATAAAATCGAAAACATCACCCGAAGCATTAACCTTGCCTTTTGCCATTTCATAATTTATAAAAAAAAAGTTCAAGTTCAAACTAAGTAGAAAGTCAGGTCGATGTGTTGGATTTCACCTTTTCAAGCTCATTTCCACTGCGATCAGCGGCTGAAGTAGGCTGGAGCTCCAATCGAGACAATCTGCGCGCAATCAGGTTGAAGATATAATCTTCCTCTACGCCCTTCACTTCCCTCTTCTATCTATCCTTCTCTATTTCTCTCTCTCTCTCTCTCTCTCTCTCTCTCTCTCTGTCCCCTCATCTCTATTTCTCTGCCCTCGCCCGCTCTTCCATGACAAAGCTTCCCTACACAAAAATAAATCAGAAAAAGTAGTAGTTCAATTTAATTAATTCAATTCAATCTGAATCGGGTCGACTTTGAGATTATGCATAGCAAAATAATATATATACATAGCGATTTTTGTTTACAGAAAGAGTAATAACAAAAGAAAACGTTAAAATTTGCAGGATTCGTCATGGCGCTGATTACCCCGTCGTTCCTCTCTCCTTTTCTTCTCCATGCGGCCTCCGCTTTCTTCGTTCTCCTCGCTCTCGCTTTCTGCGCTGTTAGGAAGATATGGAAATGTTGAAATTACAGATCTTGAAGTGATTTCTTTTTTGACTTCAATACTTGAACAGTAAAAATTTCAATATATTATTATATGCTGAAATTTTTATGGTATAAACAAAAAATGTAAAATATGAAAATGATGTAAATGCAAGAATTAATATTCGAATAATCTTATCATTTCAGAAGAGGAAGAAGAAACTGTCCGTCGCCAAGGGGGTACAGCCCTCCAAGAATCCGGCCCCGCCCCCCAAGAATCCGGCTCCGCCCCCTTCGAATGCCGCCCTCGCAGCTGCCAAAGTGGCCGAAGTGAAGGAGGAGAAGAAGGAAAAGGCAAAAGAAGAAAAGAAGGAAGAGGCAAAACAAGAGAAGAAGGAAGAAGAAAAAGAGGAGAAGAAGGAAGAGGCAAAAGAGGAGAAGAAAGATGAGGAAGAGAAAAAAGAGGAGGAGGAGAAGAAAGATGAGGGAAAGGAGGCAGAGAAGAAGGAAGACGAGGAGGATAGAAAGGATAAAGAAGAGAAGAAAGAAGCAGAGGGCGTTGAGGAGGGTGGGTAATTAAACTGTCACATCACAAGATACGTATAAAACTGTTTATAAAATATTGATTTAAATAATATTTTCAATATCGATTTTTTTATTATTCAGAATTGGCGGAGAAGAGCGCGAAGAGCGGAAAGACCGGCAGAAGCAAGAAAAGCGATAAAAACAAGCAGTCCAAGAAGGAGAAGGCATCGATGAAGGAGAAGGAGGGAGAAAAGGACAAGGAAAAAGGAGAGGATGGAGAGGCCAAGAAGGAGGGAGGCAACTCCAAAAAGGAAGGAGCCAAATCCAAGAAGGAGTCGAAGAAGGAGTCGAAGAAGGAGGGAGCCAAGTCGAAGAAGGAAGGAGGCAACTCCAAAAACGAAGGAGGCAAGTCGAAGAAGGAAGGAGGCAATTCCAAGAAGGAGTCGAAGAAGGAGGGAGCCAAGTCGAAGAAGGAAGCTGTCAAGTCCAAGAAGGAAGAAGCCAAATCCAAGAAGGAGATGCCTGCCACCCTGGTAAAATAGAATATCTATTATTTTTTAACAAGCAAATATAATTGGGCTAAAATATGAATGAAACCTTTTAACCCAAAAAAATTGCAAGGAGAAGAAGGAAGGCGATGGCGCAAAGCCAGCGGAGAAGCCGTTCGTGGCCGAGCCCAATGAGATCAAGTGGCCGAAGGAGAAGGCAATGCGGATCGTCAAGGTAAAAATAGATAATATAAATAAGAAAATAAATAAACCTTCTCCACAAAATGCATATGTATTCATGGTTACAATTTATATTCATAAATTCCAAAAAAAAAACCATTCGCAGATCACGAACAATTCGCCGGGCCGTGTCGCAGTGAAGGTGAAGTGCTCGAATAACGCGGCCTACCAGGTCAACCCGGTCTTCTCCTTCATCCAGCCGGGCGCTGGAGGCGAGATTAAGGTCTGTGGTCATATCATTTTTAGAATTATATTATTAATTTTAACATTAAATTATTCAATGTGTCAATAGAGTCATCCTAATTCCACTTCTTCATTGAAGGTGGACCGCGTGCTGGAAACAATGAATGAGGACAAGATCGTCATTGTTTTCTACGAGGCGACTGATGCGGACAAGGTTTTTTTTAATTCATTTTCCACAGGAATTTTTTTATACTAATAATATATAACAACAAATTTAAAATTACTATCAATTTTTTTTCCGAACGCCAAGACGACCTGCGCTCGCCAGGGACCGGTCGGCAAGCAGACCATCACTGTGCCCTTCTCCATCGACAAAGCATAAGAAGAGCCACTCCCAAGAGCCCTGCCCCTCCCCAGCTTCTTCACCCCCTTCAGCACTATGGTGTCTATGCGATAAAGAGCGCACCATGGAAGAATATTATGCTAAAAAGCATATAAAAATCAGTCGAAATCGCACATACCGCTTTAATTTTTTTAAGTGGTAGAAAAAGAAGAGGTAAAAATGTCGAAAAGGTAACAAATATTAATTTGGGACGTTGTGTGTTATAATATATTGGATTACTAAGACTAAATAAGCAGATTGATCATAATTTCTTTCTTACCGCGATTCTCTTTGCCCTGGGATAATTCAAAACGTTATTCAGAACATTGCAGAAAGTGTTTAACAATTTGTGAATTTATTTATTTTACTTATAGTTAGCACAATTTGGCTATTTTTCCTCTAAAATGAGCAGTTCAGTTTGTATGTAAATATCCTACAGAGTTATTGTTTCCGAATGTGAATTCACACGTTCTTCAAGTTCTTGCACATGACTTGCTTTTCACTTCCCCCTGCTCCGACTTCCTCGTCATTTTCCTTGACTGCCCCGCCAGCGTTCGGTCCTCTCTCCGTCGCCCTTTCCGATGTCTACTATCTTTCTCTCTGCGCTCTCTCCATTCCTCTCGCTCTCTCTCCTCCTCCCGCTCTCCTTCATCCTCGCGCTTGGAATGTGCAGCAAGGAGAAAGAAGAGAAGAAGTTAGAGGATCATTATTGACAACAACGTGTTTATTTTGGTTAAAAAAAGTTTAAAATAAATTCATATGCTTGTATTCGCCGATCTAACTTTTATGAAATAATTAAAACAAACATCTTTTTTTCAGGAAAGGCGATAACAAACTTTATGAGAATGTCAACTAGGGGCTGGCGAAGGGCCGCTACGAAGAAGCTACTGCCAAGTTCTGAAATGGCCGCTCTTCTTTCGTACAATGCCTTCTCGTCGTCTCTGCTTCTATCGCCCTCTTCTCCCTCACTTCTCTGCTCCCCTCTTCTCTCTCTCTCCCTCTTCGTTCTCCCTTCTCTCTAGCACAATAAAATCTTAGAGAACACTGTCATTGTCATTTACATTTAAAATGAATTAACATTTCGTCCAATTGAACAGAGTTCGTCTTGAAAGTCTGATGCAAAATAACTTTATAAGTGTTAAAGCATCGAAACTAAATACTGGTTGTAAGAAAAAGGAATGATTCCACATTTAAATTGAATTGAACAATGGTTTGCATTCGGTTCTTTAAAGAACTCTTTCGAATTTAAATATTAAATTAGCAATGAAATAAACAAATTTTACATTAACAAGAACCACCGAAAAACTGAAGACTATAACACTTTTGATAGGTCATGTTAATAGAGCCAATTTTTTCCTCCTATAGCTCATCCAACATACACAACAATGCAGAGAGAGGAATCGGCTACGATAATCTAGGAAATAATCTCTCTTTCTATCTAACTCTCTTTCTCTGGCTCTCTCTCTATCGCTCTCTAAGATGTTTTAAAATTTAACTGGGAAAATAGGTAGCTTAGTACATCACGCCTATCAGGTTAATGTACAAAAATACATTCACTAACCTTGAAAAATCAAAAATATCATAAGTTTCGGATAAAAGCACATGTGCAAATCAAGGTCCAGAAATATCGCAATTACAGATCGGAAATGTCCTTTGTTTCAAGTGATCGTTGAAGTTCAATGTTTCATAACCGATAAAGTGCAATTTCAAAATAAGTGAGAGTTAAGTCGATATGTTGGATTTCGCTTTTTCTAGTTTATTTCCACTGCGATCAGCGACCGAAGTCGGCCGGAACTCCAATCGACGCAATCTGCGCGCAATCAGGTTGACTGACGGCTGCAAACCCCGATCGCCCTCTCTCTCTTCATTTCTCTCTTCTATCTTCTCTCTTATCTCTCTCTGTCTATCTCTGCCATCTATGTCATAGCGTCACTATTTTTATTTTCTAAACTAACAAGAAAAATAGCTTAATGATTTCTAACATTTAGTTATAAAGACAATACAAATAAAGTAGAAGAAATAAATTTACAGGATTCGCCATGGCGCTGCTTCCCCCATCGCTCCTCTCTCCTTTCCTTCTCCACGCGACTTCCGCTTTCTTCGTTCTCCTCGCTCTCGTTTTCTGCGCTGTAAGGAAGACCTCGAAATGCCGAATATCGATGAGATTTCTGTTTTGGTTTCTAGCCTCGAACATTCTATGTTGAAAATGTTCAGAACGGAAAATGCAAAACAATACAATTTGATTAATATGGTATAGATATATCTTCATTTCAGAAATCGAAGAAGAAAGCAGTCGGAAAGGGAGGCCCGCCCGTGAAGAAGCCGGCTCCGCCCCCTCCCAAGGCTGCCCCCGTTCCTGCCCAATCGGCGAATGCCAAGGCGGCAGTAGTGAATGAGGAGAAGAAGGAAGAGGGAAAGGAGGGGAAGAAGGAAGAGAAAAAAGAGGAGAAGAAGGAAGAGACAAAAGAGGAGAAGAAAGAAGAGAAAACGGAGGAGAAGGAGAAGGAGGGAAAAGAGGAGAAGAAGGATGAGGGAGAAGATAAGAAGGAAGAAGGAGAAGAGAAGAAGGGAGAGGGAGAGAAGAAGAGCGAGGGAGAGAAGAAAGGGAAGAAAGAGGAAGGAAAGGGGGCAGAGAAGAAGGAAGAAGAGAAGGAAGAGGAAACGGATAAAGAAGAGAAGAAGGAAGCTGAGAAGGGTGGGTAGAAAAGTTTCATATGAAAATATATACACTTGAATAAATCAGTAGTATAAAGATTATAATATACATATATCGATTAAAAAATCTATTTGTTATTCAGAAATGGCCGAGAAGCCGACGATGAGCGAAAAGACCAAGAAAAGCAAGAAAAGCCAGAAGAGCGAGAAGAAAAAGGAGGAGTCGAAGAAAGAGTCGAAGAAAGAGTCGAAGAAAGAGTCGAAGAAAGAGTCGAAGAAAGAAGATGCCGAGAAAAAGGACAAGTCCGAGAAGGAGAAGCCTGCTATTCCAGTAACTAGTTGCTGTATTAGTCTAGATAAAAGTTCTGTTGAAATAAATGTAAAAATGCTAAATAAATATCCCTTTAATTTAGTCCGCTTCAACGAAGGAGAAGAAAGAAGACGGCGCGAAGGACGTTCCTGTCCGGGGATATTTTCTGCAAAAAAAAATCGACATAAGAAAATAATTAATACTGCAAAATTATCATAGAAAAATTAATATTTAATTTATCTTGAAATGAACATCTTTAAAAAAAGTAGTTAAATAATATACAATTTATTCCATATTCACAATTTGCCTCTGTTAAGGAGAAGAATGAAATCGAGGGCGGGAAGCCAGCGGAGAACCCGGTGGAGAAGCCAGCGGAAAAGCCTGCGGAGAAGCCAGCTGTTAAAGCATTCGTGGCTGAACCCCCCGAGATCAAGTGGCCCAAGGAGAAGGGACTCAGGACTGTCAAGGTTAGAAAAAAATACACGTACATATGTACATATATGCATCTATTTACATAAAAAAAATTTCTCATCGAGCAAGCTACGCATATAAATATATAGGAGCTGCAAATTAAATTAATAAAATTAACCAAAATACAATTCGCAGCTCACGAACAATTCGCCGAGCCGTGTCGCAGTGAAGGTGAAGTGCTCGAATAACGCTGCCTACCAGGTCAATCCGGTCTTCTCCTTCATCCAGCCGGGAGCAGATGGAGAGATTAAGGTTTTTGTTTTAATTTTAATTATATTATTTATTTTAAGTTTAAAGGTTACTTTTAATTTTAATTACACTTCCTCATTGAAGGTGGACCGCGTGCAGGAGACGGCGACTCCGGACAAAATCGTCATTGTCTTCTACGATGCGACCGATGCTGACAAGGTTATTTTTAAATATCTTTTTATTAAGGAAATGAACAAGAAATTATTATCTGATTTTCAGAGCGCCAAGGCGACTTGCGCACGCCTGGGACAGGCCACGAAGGAGACCATCACCGTGCCCTTCCTCATCTGCAAGACATGAGATTAGCCACGCCCCCTCACGAGCCACGCCCACTCACAAGCCACGCCTCCTCACAAGACACGCCCCTTACAAGGCCACATCCCATCACACGCCACGCCCCTCTGAAGCCACGACCCCTCATGGCAAGCCATGCGCCTCACAGGCTTCGATGTGATAAAGCACAAAAAGGAGGATTGCCATACATAGTTCAAACATGTGCAGAAGTCGAACAATTCGCAAAAGTTGAGATCGATAAATGCCCTTCTGGAAGATAGAAACATAAATAGCGTTAAAAGGGTAAATATTTAGTGTTGTGAAGCAGTACAATTTTTTTAAGGAATCTTCAATTCTTCACACGATTCTCTTTGAGCTTGGAGAACTTTCAGGACATCGTTCGGATCATGCAAAAAAAAAATTCACAATAACTTTTCATAGTACCATTCGGCTATTTTTCATTAAAATCGGCAATATCGATCCGGTTTTTTTTTTGTAAATTTCTCATCAAGTTTTTGTTTAATTGTGAATTCACACGTTCTTTAATTTTTTGCGCATGAGATGCCTTTCTCTTCCCCCTGTTCCGAATTCCTCGCCATTTTCCTTGACTGCCCCGGCAGCGTTCGGTCGCTCTCTCCGATGTCTACTCTCTTTTTCTCTGCGCTATCTCCATTCCTCTCGCTCTCTCTCCTCCTCCCGCTCTCCTTCATCCTCGCGCTTGGAATGTGCAGCAAGGAGAAAGATGAGAAGAAGTTAGAGGATCATTATTGACAACAACTTATTTATTTTGTAAAAAAAAGTTTACAAATTAAGTCATATGCTTGCATTCGCGGATAAAATTTTTATTGAATAATTAAAACAAACTTCTTTTTCAGAAAAGGCGATAACAAACTTTACGAGAATGTCAACTAGAGGCTGGCGAAATGGTCGTAAAGAGGAATACCATGACAGGGTACTTGTATCGTCTATTCCCTCTTTCTCGTCGTCTCTGCTTCTCTCGACCCTCTCCTTTCTCTCGCCTCTCTCTTCGACATTCAAAATAAAGTATTAAAAATAGTAATTGGTTTGTTCAGAAGCACCACTTCAAAAAGGCAGAGAGTAACGGCCATGAGCTCGGTTACTTTGGAGCGAGCGACTTGACCGTCTACAGTCTTAACACAAAAGATCGAGGGAAACTGCAGTCATGATCTCGGGATGCTACAAATATATTTGACTTCAGCTCACTTTCCCCGCACCCAGAACGTTCAAAACGTGCTGGGAATTTGTCGAATTATTACAAAATCTCGAAAATATGTAGCGCTTGTAGCGGTTCCTAAAAAGAAGCAATAACGAAAAGATGATTAGAAGGGTAACTTTTGAAAACACGAGCGAGATACAGTAAAAGAAAACTTTTTTTTTCTTAAACATTTTTAATTGAATTGAACATCGGCTTCCTTGAACGCGGAATGGAGGTGTCGTTATCTCACATAAACGTCAATGTCTCGAAAACGAACACTTCATTTTGAAAATACTTTAATTACTTTGACCTCTTGACATGAGTAATTGATGCATGTCTATTACGGCCATGTTCAGCAATCGAGCAGTGCATGCAGAAATAAATGCATACTATGTATAGAGTGCGACTCTGTGTAACGATGGTAAACAAAACTCATCTAAAAAATCGACATAAAAATTATTAGGAAAACATTATTTGAAGAAAATCATGAAGAAATCATTCAAGCAATTGTTATTTGAGGAAGAAAAATCAGTCGAAGAAAAATCAGCGAAATATTTAAAGAAAAATTGTGGAACCGATTTCAAATCAGAGGGCCCAACATTCCATTGTCATAATGGCCCAAATTAGGCTGGAGTCGTATCTTGATTAATTAGGAGAATTTCGTAATTTGCTTAGAAATGCCCTTGATTATGGCACATCTTAGACTTATTAGACAAACAACTTATATTAATTCTCCAAATTCGGCGCGAGATTCCACTCGTTGCCTAATTGGGGTCATTCTGAAAAAGAGCGGCCAGAGTAGACGGTTGTCGGAGTTGCCGGCCGAGGAGCAACTTTGAGGTGGCTCCTCTCCTTTCCACGTGGCACATTCTTTTCGATTGCGAACGTGACCCTTGGCAGTGTGGGGGGGGGGGGGACTCGGCGTCACTCAACAGCACATCAGCAACAGTCTTAGATGTACGTTTATAGCAGTAAAAATAACTAACTTTTTTCGAATGAACCTCTCCTACGAATTGCTGCCTCGTAATCCACTAATATCTAACATTGAGCCGCTTGTTTTCACTTTTGTTGGCTCGGCAGTAATACGTGAAGAAGATCTTTCATTTGATCAGCTCCATAAAATTTCAAAGTTTTCAAAGTTTTTTTTTTGCTTATATCTTTGTATTATTTCTAGCCGATAATGCAACCGCTGGCCCTCGCTCTGAAGCTTGTCTCTCAGCAAGTTACCACAGTGACAGCGTTGTCTGCCAAGCTGGAATGGAAGATTAATCAGGTTTTTTTCTGTCGGGCGGGCTATACTCGTTTTTTTAGTATTCCTAATTGCTTTGGAAAAATAAGAAAGAAAAAAGACTCCAGAAATCTTTTTCCTTATATTATTATTATTATGTGAACTTTTTCTTAAGTTCGAGAAGTTGATGAAATTCTTCAAGAGTGACCAGAATCTCCGCAGCCGTCAATTCGGCAGCCCGCAAGCACAAGAAGTGACTTGGGAGCTCCAAGTCTATCCGAATGGCATGCGCAAAGATGACACGGGCTATGTCTCCGTCTTCCTCAGACAGGTATGTGCACCCTATAAAAGGCGGATTAAAAAAATACTACTGTGATATATAATAGGTATTTCGTCAACAACAAACAAAAATTTATAAAAAAATGAATACTACATACCTAACAGATACTACATATTTAGTATTTATTCGACAAAACACAACTTTTAAAATAATTCAGCTGGAATTGATGATTACTTTTCATTTCCTAAACAAAAAAAGAAAATAATAATGCTACTGTAATAGATAGTATGCAATTTTTAAAAGATAAATATAAAAGTAAAGTAATTTACAGGTCGGCTACGAAGTAGGGCCCATAATGACCGACTTCGAAATCTACGCTCTAGACGCGAACTTACAACGCGACGTTATCAGCGGCGACAGGGCGGACTTCACGAGCCAGCATGGCCTCGGCCAGTTCCAGGTCGTATTTCCTGTTCATCTCACGCATCCGAGACCGGACGGGCTTTTTATTGCTCATAAGTGACCGTAATTCGGACAAGTGGATAGCATTCTCAAGTGTCGCGTGCAAAGACTCCCTGCTTCTGATGTGCGAAGTGGAGTACTTCCCTCCCGGATCGAATTTCTTCGTAAAGACGGTCGAGGCCGAGGAGAAGGTGAGATGGAAGGGCTTTTTCCCCCTCCCGCTTGTTTATAGGGCCATCCACCCCTTAATTGCATAAATATTAAAACCCATCCTTTTCCAGGTGGAAATCTCGATTAGCGACTCGCTGAAGGAGATGCTCGAGTTGGAGCTATTCACTGATTGCATTATAAAGGTTCTCTCTTTTCAGGTGGCCAACAAGCAGATCAAGGCGCACCGTGGCATCCTCAGCGTGCACTCGGCCGTCTTCCGTTCCATGTTCCAGAACGAGATGATCGAAGCGAAGAATGGCATTGTCGACATTGCGGACGCGCGCTATGAGGCGGTGAGTAACGATCGTTTACGTACCACCCTCCCCCCCCCCACCTCACCCATTCTTTTAGGGCTTATAAGGTTCATTATTGGTTATCTACGAAATAACCAGAAAGAGTTAAGGATAACATTTCTGATATGGTTCTTGAATAGCAAGAGAGTTCATTTCTATGCTCTCCTTGTTCTCTTCCCTCTCTCTCTCTCTCTCTTCTTTCTCTCTCTCTCTTCTCTCTCTTCTCTCTCTCTTCTCTCTCTTCTCGCTTCTATCTCTCTCTCTCTCTTCGCTCTCCAGGTCCGCGCCATGGTGGAGTACATGTACACGGGCAGCTTTGTGTCGGCCGAGCAGCATGCCGAAGCTGTCCTCGCCATCTCTGACAGATACGCCGTGCTGCCTCTGAAGGAGCAGTGCGAGCGCTTCATCGCGCACTCCATCTCGCACGAGAACATCATCAGCACGGTCATCTCCGCCGACACGTACTCGGCCAACATTCTCAAGCAGGTCAGCGAGTGTAATGGTCTGAGAATTAATATTTTTTTACAAAAAAAAGTTAAGAGTTAAGGCTAATCTGTTACTATTTATTTATCCATTTATTTATTTTTTACATTATATAATAGGCTTTAAAATATATATATATATATATATATTATATATATATATATATATATATATATATATATATATATTTCTCAAGAGATATATTTCAGGCCTGCATCCGTTTCCTGGTCGCGCACCCCAAGTCGGTGCGTCGCTACAGCGAGTGGCGCGCGCTGTTGAAGGAGCGCCAAGAACTGGCCACCGAGCTCGCCCTCGCAGTCCTCGCGAATGGCGGAGAGAGCCCCCCGGACGATGAAGGCAACAACACGCCGTTGAGGAAGCCCTCGCGCAAAAGGATTTCGCGCCCTAGACTGTTTAGCTGTGCTTGCAAAACGCACTCGTACAGATGGAAAAGGGCCTAATTTAATCAAACTGCGATTTTTTTTAACTCTCTAAAAGTCATGAAACACTTATGTACGCATACGAATCTAGGACACGTCGTGGAGAACAAGGGAAAAACATTTGTTCTGCGTTGAAATCACAATTTTCTGGTATTTCTACTTGTTCCGCTTTTTTCCTAATACATTGTAACGCGAATAAAATAAAATTTTTATTCAATCAAATAGAGGGCGTGCAAGGCGGTTTGGGAGTTGAGACTAAATCGGCTGAGAATGACCAGAATAGGGACGCGACGTGAAGAGCGTAGAGATCATCAGCTAAAATATAAATGTAAATAGAAATTGATAAAAGTATTTTAATTGAACAATATGAAAGTGAACTAAAATTAATAATAATTTTTTTTATTATTAATTATTATTTAAATTAAAAGGAAAATGCCACCTGCACGGCGACCAGACTGCCCGTGTAGATGATTTGAGCCGTACCGGCGCACAGCTTCTTCTCCTTGAGAACAGCGCAGAAAACCTGGCGTTAAAAAGTAAGTAATATTAGGGAAAAAATACATTTTGTTTCACTGTCAAGAAATGAATCAAGCAGTCATATTATATTATTTGAAAAGCTAAAAATGATAGCAAAAACCTGGAAGTGGACGAAGAGTAAGGCGATGTGGAGAGAGGAGAAGAGAAGAGCACTCGAGCTGCAGCCGAGGCCAATCACGCATGCTGAAAGGAGAGGTCTCTGTCATCTCTGTCTCGCCCTCCCTAGCTCTCTTTCTCCTTCTCTCTCTCTCCTTTCTCTCTCTCCTCTCTTCCTCTCTCCCTCTATCTGTCAGTCTCCCTCTCTCCCTCTATCTGTCAGTCTCTCCATTTCCTCTACCTCCCTCCTCCTCAGCCTCTCCCTCAGCCTCTCTCTCCCTCTCCCTCTTCTTCTCCCTCTCCTTCTCTCTCTCTATCTCTCTCTCTCTCCAAATCTCTTCCATAGTATCATCCTCTTGAACCCCATCAGATACCGAGCACGGGGAGGAGAGCGGCCATGGCAGTGAGCTGGAGAACAGCGGCGCGGCCATTGATCTTTCCCATGGCCTCGCCGTCAATCTGCAAATGGATTTTGAGGAAGATGGACTGTGAGAGAGGTTGATAGGGGAGACAGAGAGAGAGAGAGAGGGAGAGAGAGAGAGGGAGAGAGACAGAGAGAGAGAGGAAGACAAAGAGAGAGAGGTTGACGAGAAAGGCGAGGGTGAATGGCGCGATGGCAGCGAGTGCGGGCGCAGGTGCCAGGAGATCTCCGGAGGCGACGGCAGAAGAGAAGACCCCGAAGAGGAAAGAAGTCTGCACAAGGGCAGTGCGGCGGTCGTGGCCGTCCTTGATCACTGGAAAAGAGAGGTAGAGAGAGGGGAGAGAGGGAGGGAGAGAGGGAGGGAGAGAGAAAGAGAGATAGAGAGAGAGAGAGAACGAAGGGAGAGGAGAGCAGGGAATGGTTACTCTTATTAGTACCCTTCTTCTTGAGATGGAAGAAGAAGCGAGCAGGCAGAAGGCCGACGAGGAGGAGAGCAACGGACGGCGAGAGGAAGATGGACAAGAGCCAGTACGTGAACGGGGAGGCAAACAACATCTCCCCGAGGCTGAGGCCGACCAAAGAGACCTGAAGGGAAAAGAGGAGAGGGGGAGGAAGAGAGGGAGAGAGAGAGGGAGAAAACGAAGGAGAGGGAGAGAGAGCGGGAGGGAGAGCGGACGCGCCACTGACAGCGAGGCCGAAGTAGAGCTCGACGATGGCAATGCGGTCGTCTTCCGGGAACGCGCTCACCGAAGACATGTCGTCGCACGATTTGGACACCTGAGAGAGAGAAATCTAGGGAGAGAGAGAAAGAGAGAGAGATATTAAGGAAGAGAGTGAGAGAGATAGCAGAGAAAGAGGGGGTGAGAGGAGTATGAAAATGAAGTTACATAGTCCTTGAGATCGAGCGCGGCCGGCTCCGCAAAATCACGCGCGCGCTCGAAGGCAGCCGTCGCCTGCAAGGACATAACTCATTCCTGGAAGTTTGCCAAGTTGCTCTACCGTAATCCCATCCACGCATTTCTACCGGAAGACATCCTGAAGTGCCGTGGCCTTTCACCGAGGCGAAAGATGTCATTGTTACCATATGAATTACGGGGGACTATGACAATGATCCACTCTCTGATCTACCTTATCCCTGAAGTCTACCGTAATCTTGACCTGGTCCGGAAGGGCAACGACGGCATCTCCGGCCAGCACAACGCGACGACGCATCGTTTCCGTCGTCGTCCACGCCTGCTCCCAGACGCGATCAAGCACAGCCGAAGTCCTGCCAGAGAGAGAGAGAGAGAGAGAGAGAGAGAGAGAGAGTGCGGGAGATGGTTACAGAGGGAGAGAGATAGAGAGAGCGTAGAGAGATTAGGAGAGAGAGAGAGTAGATAGAAATCATAGAAAGTTTCTGCAAAAGAGTCAGCTTTAAGAGAGCTTATTCAAAAGCTTTGAATTCTCTCTCGCTTTCCACAACCTAATGCCATAATCTCGGGCTTCTTCAACAATTTCAATCGCTCTTCATGCGATTGAGCGCACGTAATGAAATAAGCCGTGTCTTTCTTTATCAGTCTAAGGATAAAATGAAATTAGGTGAATTTGAAATTAACGATGAAATGTTAAAATATTCCTCCAATCAACGTTTCATGAGAATGGATTTAGGTCTGTAACATCCAGATGTTGCTAGAACGTTTTTTTCTTTTACCAAGTACTTGTAGCAGAGTACGCTTATACAGTTTTCCTTCTCTCATTTCAATTTCGATTTTTTTTTAAATTATTCTTTTTACGTTACGCTTAATAATCAATATGGAATATGTAATTCTGCGTTATGAGAAATATAATACGACTAACAATAAGAGTAGGTGAGGAGGCATAAGAGTGAAGCTATTTTGATAGCAATAGGTGGGGGGGGGGAGTTATGACGACGAACATGTTGAGGAAAGCTTATCCGAGGCAGCGACGCAAGAAGAGTCGACCACGCGACGCGGGTGAAGAGTGATGAAGTGACGACTGTTTTTCATTCTGGAAATGGGAGAATAAAGTAGGAAAGTGCACAGTGCGCAGAAAGTACATACATGGAGATTTATGTACAACATTAAAAAGTATACTTTCTCAATTAACTATATAAAGATGGAAATTGGTACTTGCTTCCTAAGGTACTAGTCTCTAATTGTAAGAAAAAGTCGAGCATGACCCGCGAAACAGGAGAGTTCGACACAAAAATCAATGTCAGAATTCAGAATAGCTTGGTTCTGGTTCACGATCGCAGATCAATCAGAGAAATTCACTAAGGTTGGAAGACAAAATCGGGCATCGATTCCACAACTTTGGATCGAACAAGATTGTGAGCAAGGAAGACGGCATCACTTCTTCTCCAGATGGATCAAACATAAACAGTTTTCACTCGAATTTTGGCTGGAATTCGCTGAAGAGAGCAAGAGAACGAGAGAAACGAGAGGGAGCGAGAATGTGAGAGAAATAGCGGGAGAAAGAGGAACCTGTAGAGAGAGAGGAAACACGAGAGATAGAGAGAAGAGAGAGAGAGAGAGAGAGAGAGAGCTCGAGAGTTCGAGTAAGAGTGAAAGAAAAGCGGTGTGTGGAGAACCTAGGAAATAGAGGATGGAAACGGAAAGCAGAGAGAAGCATCCGAGTGGATATTTACAATAGCACTTGACGCTGTGTTCAAGCATAAGGGCGGCCGCCGGGGCGCGCAAGAGAGAGAGAGAGAGAGAGAGATTGAGAGAGATTGAGAGAGAAGGAGGGAGAGAGTGTGAGAGAGAATGAGAGGGTAGAGAGAGAACGAGGGGATGAAAGAGAGAGAACGGTGATGGGAGAGAGAGAAAATGCAAGCAATTGATCAACTGCCTCTCGGACCTCTGATCTCACTCCTTTCTCTTCGGTCCCTATTACACGTTCATCCTCACTCTCCTCCCCATTCTCTCTTCCCCTTCCTCTCTCTTTCTTTCTCTTCCTCTCCCTCTCTCTCTCTCTCTGTCATGCTTCAATCCTTCCTATTGCCTTTATTCTCCCTTCTGCTTCATTTCTCACTGGCTTAGTGTCAAAACTACGGCATATCCGGTGGTTTTCGGCAGTAGTAGGTCTACTGTAAAATTACATAAATGAATTGTTCGCTAGGTTGATTAGGTCCGCATTATTTCACTATACTTCAATGCACCGTTCTTCTTTCCCACTTATCTCTCTCTCACCCTCCTCTCTCAACCTCTCTCTCTCCCTCTATCTCTCTCTCTCCCTTCCTCTCTCTCTCTCTCCCTCACCTTCCATCTCTCCCTCTAATCTCTCTCTTTCTCTCTCATTCAGATGCTTCCGGCACGTGCTCTCCTCCTGCTCCTCCTCTCGTGCCCATCCGCTCTCGTCTCTGCCTCGAAGGGAGAACGGGACCTCTTCAAGTAAGAAGGAAGAAATTGTGGAGTTACAAGTTGCGCGATCATGGATTTTAGAAATGGAATGTTTGAGCAAAAGTAGTACAATATAAAAATATTAAAGTGAAAATTAATCTCTATGTACTGTCTGTCGGTAAAAACGTATTTAGATTTGTATATAGATTTGTATTTATATTTATATTTATATTTATATTAATCTTTGTTTGCTCCAAACAAACAGTGTACTCTTCGCGAACTACTCAACTCTCGTACGTCCGGTACCCGATCCGAGCCTCCCGCTCACCGTCTACATCAAGGTCTTCCTTCAGCAGATCATAACGCTCGTCAGGATAATTGATGGATTATTTTTGATTCATTTTATTCATTGCCTCGTATGTTCATTAATGAATGATTGTTACACAGGACATGAAGAATCAAGTGATGGAGCTCAACGCGTGGATACGCTATGTGGGTCTGAATTGATTTCCCCCTCTCTTTCTTCCTTCCTCCCTCTGTCTATCTCTCTTACTCTCTACCTATCTCTCCCTCTCTCTCTCTCTCCATCAACCATCTCTCTTCATAGAAATGCTAAACTCTCTCTCTCTCTCTCTCTCTCTCTCTCTCTCTCTCTCTGCCAATCTCTCTTGCTCTCTCTCTCCCCTCTCCCACTTTCCAGATCTGGAAGGACTACCGTCTCGTCTGGAATCCGGCCGACTACGAGAATGTCACGAGCATCCGCGTGAATGGCGGAGAAGAGAGCGAGATTTGGATGCCGGACATTCTTCTTTACAATAGGCGCACTTATCTGTTTTTATTATTATTTTAGTATCTTAATTTTTATTATTATTTTAGTATCTTAATTTTTATTATTATTTTAGTATCTTAATTTTTATTATTATTTTAGTATCTTAATTTTTATTATTATTTTAGTATCTTAATTTGCTTTTTATCCGCTTCTCATCCATGGATTGTAATTAATCTGTCTTTTTCTCCAACTCTAATCTCTTTCTCTCTCACCCTCACTCACTTTCGTTATCTCTCTCTCTCTCTCTCTCTCTCTCTCTGTTTCTCTCTCTCTCTCTCTCCGTCTGTTTCTCTCTCTCTCTCTACTTTTTTTTCTCTCTCTCTATCTCTCTACCTTGTCAGCTGCGACGAAGAGCACTTTGACTCTCGCTTCGTCGTGAACGCCGTGGTCTACTCGGACGGAACAGTCAACTGGATTCCGCCAGGCGTGTTCAAGATCACTTGCAAAGTAAGGATGGATTGGGATTGAGAAAAAATTAATCTTTTTTTTAAAATTGCATAATTATAAAGAAAAAATACTTGAAATTATTAAATATATACAGATATTAACAACAAAAAAACGATATATAAATGATGACTTCACAGGTCGACATAACATGGTTTCCATTTGACGAGCAGAGCTGTTTCATGCAGGTCTACCCTCTTCTATGCAGACATAATTCTAGTGACGGAAAGAGGACGAGAAACGGAAAGAGGGCGAGAAACGGAAAGGGGACGAGAAAGGAAAGAGGGCGAGAAATGGAAGGAGAGCGAGAAACGGAAATAGGGCGAGAAAGGGACAGAGGGCGGGAAACGAGAAGAGGGCGAGAAACGGAACGAGGGCGAGAAACGGAAAGAGGGCGAGAAACGGAACGAGGGCGAGAAACGGAAAGAGGGCGAGAAACGGAAATAGGGAGAGAGCGTGACAGAGGACGAGAAAGGAAAGAGGGCGAGAAGAAAAAGACAAAACCTTCGCGAACACATGTTTTTCTCTCTAGTTCTCTTCGTGGACCTATCACAGTGCTGCGATAGACCTGCAGATCGAGCAAGATGAAAACGCCGATAGTAAGGATCTCATTTGCACAATAAGGATCTCATTTGCATAAACAAAGTAATGATAAGGAACAAACAACATTATACATGTACATACATACAGGGCAACATCTCTTTTGTGTAAGCTACATATTTGCCCACTTTTGCCGCATTCCTTCAGATCCCCAGATGGACACGTCGACATTCGTGAGGAATGGCCAGTGGCACCTCACGTCTGCTCCGGCCGTCAGGACGGAGGTTCATTTTTTGCCGCCTGTCGCGGGGCTCGAACTCGCGAGCTTTTGGCTGACGATCATGATGCACTACCTCTCGACTACCGCTGTACCCTCTTTTGATTGCAGCGCGTCTACTCGTGCTGTCCCGAGGTGTACCCGACCGTGCTGTTCTGGATGCATCTCCGTCGACGGACTCTTTATTACATCTTCAATCTTATTCTGCCTTCGACACTCATCTCACTCATGACGCTGGTCACGTTCATTCTGCCCGCTCATGACATGAGCGAGAAGATTGGACATCGTTAGAGAGAGAGAAGAGAGAGTGAAGAGAGAGAGAGATAAAGAGATAGAGAATGAGAGAAAGAGAGAGAGAGAGAGCAGTAGAGAGAGAGAGGAAGAAAGAAGAGAGAGCGAGAGAGAGAGGAGAGAGGGAAAGAAAGAGAGAAACTGAAAGTATGTAGAGATAAAGAGAGAGAGAGAGGTAGAGAGAGAGAGAGATAAAGAGATAAAGAATGAGAGAAAGAGAGAGAGCGGTAGAGAGAGGAAGAAAGAAGAGAGAGCGAGAGAGAGGAGAGAGGGAAAGAAAGAGAGAAACTGAAAGTATGTAGAGATAAAGAGAGAGAGAGAGAGAGAGAGAAGAGAGAAAAGAGTGAGAGAGAAAGATAAGAGAGAAAAGAGAAAAGAGAAAGAGAGAGAGAGAGACTGAGAGAGAGATAGAGGAGGGTGGAGATAGAGAGAGAGGAGAGGAGCGAAAGAGGGAAACAGAGAGTATGTAGAGATAAAGAGAGAGAGAGAGAGAGTGATAGAGACAGAGAAAGAGAGAAAGAGAAGAGATAGAGAGAGAGAGAGATGGATTACGGATGAATCCTTGAGAGACGACCATCCTCTTGTCCGTGTGCTTCTTCCTCGAAGTCATCTCCGATATGACGCCGCCGACTTCTGAATCAGTGCCGTTGATTGGTAAGATGGAAGGGTTGATAGAAGAGAGAGAGAGAAGCAGAGAGAGAGAGAGAGAAGCAGAGAGAGAGAGAGAAGCAGAGAGAGAGAGAGAAGCAGAGAGAGAGAGGCAGAGAGAGAGAGAGAGAGAGAAGCAGAGAGAGAGAGAGAAGCAGAGAGAGAGAGAGAGAGAGAAGCAGAGAGAGAGAGAGAGATAGAAGCAGAGAAAGAGAAGTACTTGCTAGGCATCTACATCTCGACCATCGTGTGCATCGTCGCAGCGTCGTCCGCCTTCACCATCACCGTCCTCAACATGCGCTATCGCCAGCCCGGCAATCACAAGATGACGCGGACGGTTGGATTTTCTTTCTCTCTCAGAATCATGAAAATAGAAAGAAAGACAGCATGCCGCTGTAGGAGGCGAGGAGCAGGAATGAAAAATGATGAACGGACATTTTTGATTTCTTTTTAATATAAACAGTCTTAAAGTATCCGTAATAAAATAAAGTAACTTCTTAAATCAAAAATGACATTACGAAGTTCTACTTTGTTGTCAAAACACTTCAATTTGGTAATAAAAAAATAAATTCCCACTGTAATTCTCTGCCTGCTCCTTCAGACTCACTTTCTTTCGCTTCGCTCTTTCGCTTTATTTCTTTCACTCTCTCTTTCTCTCTCTCACTCCCTTCTCTCTCTCTCTTTCCTCCCTTCATACTCTCTCTCTCTCTCTCTCTCTCTGCTCTCTCTCCCTCTCTCTCCAGTTCCATGTCGTCTTCTGCGAGCTGCTGCCCTGGCTGATGCTGATCCGCCGGCCTGGCTTCCGCTTCAGACGCGCTCGCGCGACGCGGCAGGACACGCCGACCGATGTCGTCTGTGTCAAGGTGAGGGAAATGGAAATGTGATTAGAAATCAAGAGATTTAATAACAACGGTATCGATATTGCAATTATTGTTTTTTTTTAAAATCTTCTTTATTATTATAATTATTTGTTAAATCTAAAATATAATTAAACTAATATCTAAAAGATGAATATTAGATAATTAATTAGAATAAATTAATATTTAAGTAATAAATAATATTTACAGTGCGAGGAAGACTCGGTCGAAGCGCCGTTCGCGAATGGCTCGGCCAACAAGACGCACGAGGAGGACAACCTCTTCAGCCGAGTGCGCCGTGTGCCCGCCGAGCAGCTCGGTCTCGAGCGGAAGGTTTGGGCTACGGTAGAGAATTTCTTTTTTTTTCAAAATGTTTTAGCCGTCAACAATCCTTGGTATATCTACCAAATACTTGCTTTTCCTTGAGAGCATTTCCTAGGTGAATGGTCAGTAAAATAGCAACAGATAAATTGTTTATTTATCTTGTATTTGTATAGTATTCTGTAGGCACACTAAAAAGGTTGGAGTCGCGCGCACCAAAAATAGGTCGGCGATGGCCTCTTCGACTCTTCGTCACCGCGAGCAGCAGCTTCCGCTAAGCGACGAGTGCGAGATGCACAGCGGCAGAAGTTCGTAGAGAGATGCTACGAGAGAGCAGTCAAGGAGAGTGAGTTTTTCTCTCTCTCTCATTCCCTGTTATCTTTCTCGCACTCTATGCTCTCTCTCTCTCTCTCTCTCTCTCTCTCGCTTCTCTGTTTCTTTGCCCCTGCACTGACAATCGCTTTCTCTGACTCTCTTCTCGGTTCTACAGCTCTCTCCTTATTCTCTTCTCTTTCTCTATTTATCTGTTTCTCCCTTTTCCACTCAATGTATCCCTCTATTTCCCTCTCCTTTATTACTTCTCTCCATCCATTCTTTCCTGCCTCAACTCATTCACAGCCTCTCAGGCTTATGTCTGTTCTCTCTCTCTCTCTATATATATATATTTCTCTCTTGCTTTCTTTCTCTCTCTCTCTCTCTTCTCTATCTCTCTCTCTCCCAGATGACGTCTCTACAACAACAGCATGCGCCATCCTGGAGACCTACATGGCTCTCTCAGCCAAGCTCACCTACTTTGTTGAAATGTCCAAACAGAAGAAGCGCCGCTATTCTCTACAGGTCATGTTTATGGCACTATTTATTTTTTTTATTTCAAAAATATTTTCGATTCTTTAAGGCGACTAAAATTTTGTTTTACTTCTTGCGAATTATTATTTTTTATATTTTTTTCACGTCTATTTTACAGTCAACTTTCATAGAATCTAATCAATATAAAAAAATAGTAATAATTAATTATATAAAAAATTTTTCTAGGAAGATTGGAAATTCGCCGCCATGGCTTTTGATCGCTTTCTCCTCGCGCTCTTCTCCATCTTTATGCTGGTTACCATTGCGACGATGGCCTATTCGGCGCCGTATTTTAATGCTTAAAAAAACTTAATCGATACTTAATATTCGTTTTACTTTCACTAACCCATTCTCGATCATGCCAATAAATAATCTTTTAAATACTTGTGCTGTAGCCATTCCGGAGCAGATAAATATAAATCATCTTCATATTTCAATACTACGCTCAAAGTAGTTGCGAATTAATGATACTGCACTCTACAAAAACTAGACACCGACTTCCCGTATAACGGTGGTGAAAAAAGAAGCTTTATCGAACAAGTCTTTATATCATCCAGCACAATGCCGAATTACACGAGCTCTAAAAAAAACATTTCGTATTAAATACATCATGTATACGAATTACTAGTACAAGGAGATGAATTTACACAAATCACTAAACACGTGAGATCTGCAGTGTCAAGTAAGAAGGAATCTACTTCAAAGGAGACTGACAAATGAGCTATAAAATGTACCGTAATCGGAAAGAAGAAAAAGAACGTGCTAAAAGGGAAGTCAAGTCGCAGCAACACATCATCAACAACAAAAAATACTAGGGCAGAATCAAATGCAAATCAATAGATCTTCTACTAATGCGCATGGAGCAACGCTCGTGAAACCCAAATACCGTATTTTCTCTATTAGTACCCCCCCCCCCTTTATTAGAACCCCCCCTCTAATAGTACCCCCCTCTGAAAATGCCATTGAAAAATAGAACCCCTCCCTCTAGTAGAACCCCCCCCCCCTCCAATAGTACCACCCCCCTAATAGTCTATTACTTCAGCTCTAGATGTACCGCGTATTGATCCTGGAGGCATGGGATGCTCTTACCAATGATCTGATGCCAAATTCATGATGAATCTGTTGTAAAGCGGATATTCCAGTGATGATTCCAATGAATTCGGGCTACTATTCTTCTTTTTTTGGGATTGAAATGTTGTTATTAAACTTTTAGTTTCTCACATTGAAAAATAGAACCCCTCCCTCTAATAGAACCCCTCCCTCTAATAGTGCCCCCCTCTCGCAAGGGTATTGAAAAATAGAACCCCGGGGGTACTAATAGAGAAAATACGGTACCCTCTCCTGATCCCTTGCCTTCCCCTCCTAACTAAGTAGGATTCGCCGTCTTGGTGACGACCGCCTTGATGAGCTCCTTCTGCACTATATCCGCCTTGTGCTTCAACGCCTCCTTCTGGACACGCTTGTCGTATTCCTCCCTTAGAAAAGTGATGTCGTCAACAAAAAAAAACATTTAAATCAAACCAGATTAAAACTAATATAAATTAATTGAAAATGTATAGATAAGTAAAAATAAGTGGTAAAACAAAAAAAATTGAACGGAAAAATACTATTTATATAAAAATACAAAATATAATATATAGTACAGCGATCAAATAAGGTATTATGACTTGAAAGTATTACTACTTAAAAGTGTTACTACTAAAAAGTATTACTACTAAAAAGTATTACTACTTAAAAGTATTACTACTTAAACGTGTCTTGAACCTGGCATTGACGTAGCAAGTGTAGGCTTCGGCCTGCGCGGGGTCGCTGATGTTCGGCGTGGTCAGCAGGTCCTGGATGCCGAGGAGGACCTGGCGGATACTCAGCGAGGGCTTCCAGTCCTTGTCTTCGTCCAGGAGGGACAGGCACACCTGCAGAGAGAAAGAGAGAGAGAGAGAGAGAGAGAGAGAGAGAGAGAGAGAAACGAGCAAGAGATTGAGCGAGCGAGAGTGAGAGGGAGAAGCGAGCAAAGAGAGAGAGAGAGAGAGCGAGAGGGAGAAGCGAGCAAGAGAGAGAGAGAGAGAGAGAAGAGGGGGAGAGAAAGCGAGAGAGAGAGACAGAGAGAGCGAGGAGATAGTAGATGAACGACGACGAGAGGGGGACAAAAAAATAGCTTATGATGACAGCAGAACAAGGGGGGGGGAATTAGGAGGCTTTTTCAAAAGTGTCAATTTTCTGTAATCTCATCATTGCAAAAAAAAAGGAAAAAGAGGACTAATATCTTCTGGATTTCCCTGTAGCAATTCGTGAAATTCGTGACTTATCAACAACAACAAAAAAAACAAGAAAGAAAAAGAATCCAGTGAATGATTGACTGAATGATTGACTGACAGTTCCCGATGGATACACGTTGGGATGGAAGAGTGGCGGGTCGAACTTGCACTTGGGCGGCGTCGACGGGAAGTCATCTTTGAAGATGAGCTTGAGCTGTGTGTGGACAAAGGAGAAATGCAGGTCAAATAAGATGGCAATTATACTCAAGGAAATATAAATATATATATGGGAATGAGTTATTAGAAAAAAAAAATTATATTCCCTCCATTTCCCATCGAATCTAGCAGATCAGCACAAATTTTTGTAACCCCGTTTTAATGATTTTTTTAAAGGGGATATCAAAAACAGAGCTGTTAGAGCCATTTTAATGAATAACATTACATGTATTCTATCGGAAAGAAATGGCATCTTTAATTCACAACGTCTACAAAAAGGAAATATTCATTTAATAACTGCAATTTTCCGTCATTTCACAATGATGAAATGAAAAGCCAACCCTATAGAGTTCGCTATTCTAAAGTTGAAATTCCCTTTATTCATTGCCACCAATTTTCTGGTTACATTATGGAACAGCCAACCGCCACCAACCCTGTACAGTCCGCCCTCCCAGAGGCTGCCCTTCTTGCCGGGGATGGCGCAGTCCCACTTGAAGAGGTCGAGCGTGCCTTCCGGGGTGGTGGAGGGGCGGGCGATGAAGCCGAAGGGATGATCTTTGCGCCATGCGCGACGCTCTTCCATCAGACGTCCCAGAGCGATGCCGGCCATTGGAAAGAGTTGCCTAATGAAAAAATAGCATTTGAATTGGCGCCCTTTTTCCCTGAGACACGAGGGCGCAGTGCTAAAATAGTGCCTGACTAAGAACATGGGCCGGGGGGGGGGGTTACAAATGGCCGATCCGGGGATTACAAAGAGAAAAATGACCAACCCGGAGGATAACCCCGGACATGGGTGAATCCTATTTCGGCACTGCAAGGGCGAGAGAGAAAGAGAGAGAGAAAGAGAGAGAGAGAGAGAGAGAGAGAGAGAGAGAGAGAGAGAGGAGAGAGAGTGAGAGAGAGAGAGAGAGCATTTGAAAGACGCGACATCGAAAATTCAAATAGGTTACACTCGTGAACATTGAGCTCTTTTTAAGGAAGACCTATAAGCAATTTAATAAACATACCGTATATATTAAATATTGCACTAAATATTAGAGAGAGATAGAGAGAAAAACAGTCAAGTATACACGTTCCCCATTCATAAAAGGCTGGCTTATACATCCACCTATTCGAGATGAAAACAACGAAAAGCACTGCTTTCTAAACATCTATCACAATAAAAAAGCAAATTGTAATACGTCAAGTTGATCCTATGCAAGAATAGCACAGCAGACAGTCTAGTAATTTCGTTCTACGCCTTCTCCATTTTGAATACGTAGTGTGGAGATGTCATTCTTCCTACATGTCATCATTATCATCTTTCCCAGTCTGTCTTAACTCCTCATTCGTCATCACTCTAACGCTTCACTTCTCTGCTTCTAAATCTCATTCCTCCCTCGCCATCTCTCTCTCTCTCTCTCTCTATTTCCCCTTTCTCTCAATCTATCTGGCCCCACTCTCTCTCTCTCCCCCCTTTCACTCAATCTCTCTGGCTCTACTCTCTCTTTTTCCCTCTCTCTCTCTCTCTCTCTCTCTCTCCCCTTTCACTCAAGCTATCTGGCTCTACTCTCTCTCTCTCTCTTTCTCTTCCCTCGCACCCCCCCTTCTTTCCATGCCCTCTAAAACAAGCGACCTATCAGGGATATCTCCTTGTGAAATCAGCTACAGCACAGACAGCCAACAGAATGGGAAGAAGGAAAAAGCATCTCTAGCTCACGGTGAGTCAGTTCACATTCAGCCTAAACGGCTTATATTCGAAAGAAAGAACTCGTGATTGGAAAGAACTTATTATTCTAGTTTTTTTTAATATTTTTATTTAGCATACAAACTCGAAATAGCTATTTAGCGCCACTAAACATTACGCTAATATATGGAGCCTGACTAGACGAAACTGCCAGAGTGGCCAGCGTTTTCAATATTTCTTTGTAATGCAATCAGGAACGCAACGCCATGGAGAGCAAGAGGCCGAGAAACGACGAGTCACCATGGTGGTAAGTAATCAGCACTAAATGGCTTATAAACAGGTTGGGAATAGTCATTATTATTATACCAAGAGAAATTGGTTTATTTTTAAATTTTTGATTAGAAATGACTTCATTGAGAGCCAACGTTAGCCAGCCACTCGCAATTAGCCATAGCACGAAGAGTGCAAACAGAAGAGGGCCATAAGAGAAACACTGACGCTGAACCGCGAATATTGAGTTAGCGTGTAAATCCACTGATTCCTGATTCCAGGACGCACAGCAAATGGCATCAGTTTTCTATTGAAAGGCGCTAGCGGCAAACATAATTAAATAGTGAAAACACGGCAATAATAAAAGAGAACAAAAACACGGCGGCAGTTCCTCGCAACCCCGCAAAAATATATGAGGGCAAATAGTGATATTCACCCATTAACCCTTTCACCCCGCATTCACCCAGGATTCACCCAGCATTCACCCACATTCACCCAAGTACTAAAATACATAGCGTGGGTGAATGTGGGTGAATGCTGGGTGAATGGGTAAATGGGTGAATATTGCTATTTGCCATATATGACGTGGCAATTCGAATGAATTTGTACATTTTCCAAATTTACACTACCCTTTTAACATATTCTTATTAGACACAATAATTGCTCTGAATACAAGATTTCGAGGTCTTTTTAAATTACAATGTAATTTTAAACTAAAATTGGCGGTTTGTTTCATAGATAAGTGTCTTGAAAAGATAAATTGTAAATATTAAAAAGGACATCCATAAGATTACTTTTTGTGGTGTTGTTTTGCTATTGATGACGCGGTGTAATTATCTATTACGTTTCGACGGCTTTGTTTGACGGCTCAATCGATAACTCCTTTCTCAAAGCATTCCTAGTACCCGTTTAAAGTCCAGTCAGGGTACTTTTTCGCTTAATTTAGGGTTGTTTTTGATATTGAATACTGATGTCAGGTCACTTTTAGGTAGGACCCTGACTTTGTCTCTCACTTTGTTAGCACGCTTTGTTATTCCTTGTTATCTTTTTGTCGAATGTCATGATAACTCGCTGAAGTTGCCGCCATGTTTCATTAGGTGAGAGGGAGCTTGGCCCGTTCTCGATGGATTCGCCACGAGAGGTTGCCGAATCAGCAGTCAACAAATCGACTGATGTTGAAGGTGTGCGATCTTGTTTTATGTAGTTTCTTCAGAGAAATATGAGTTAAATTCTTCTTTCTCTAATTGTGTGCGAAATCGCAGTATTGCTTGCATATAAGTTTATGGTAAAACAAGTGTAAATTAACGTAGTTTATTAGTCTTATTTTCCATTCAGTTAAGTCCCTTGGGTTTTAATACATTTTATCATGGCTCATTTTGTGTTTTTGTAATCTATTGATTAAATACTTGCAGGCTTGTCTTCCGAACTACCTGAGCAAGTGAACGAAGGCTCGGCTGAACCGCGTTTCCCCGGCCTTCAGATGTCTCCATCACACGGCGGTGTTGGCAGAGGATGCATCCCGCCGATTCCTGGGTTTGCCGCCCCCCCCCCCCCCCAACTTCCCACATTATTATTCTTTTTTTTTATTGAAAAATAGCAGTGGAACCTGGAGTACTAATAAATCTAATTGTAAGTATCCAGAGAAAGAGAGAAAAAAATTAAATAACTTACCACAAAAGCTGTTTTGAGTAGCGCAGTAAGGGGTTTGCTATTATTTTCTTCATCATCCATTTACATAGTTATTTTAACTACATATTTATTTAAAAGTAATAAAGTTAATTTCAGTGGCTATGAAAGCGTTCAAGACGACGACTTCTCCCAGTATGGTGAGTACTCCAAAATATCTTTTTTTTTTAGCACTTCCACTCGTCAGAATGTTTTTTTTTCTGAGTCTTTCAAAGGCCTTAAGAGCATCTGGGAAGATTACTTGCTCTTTTTTAAACACTTTTTACATTGTCCTGCTCTTTCTCATTCCTTTTCGCGTCTCTCTGATTTCTTTATCTTTCTCAATACTCTATCTCCCTCTGTATATCTCTCTCAAATTTTTCTCTCTTTCTCTCACTCTTTTCACTCATCCCCGCTCTCTTTGTTCGTTCTCTCTATTCTCTCTTTCTGTCTCTCCATCTCTCTAATCTCATCTCCCTCTCTCTCTCACTCTCTCTCTTATCTCCCTCCGTCTCTCTTTCTTTCTCTCTCTCTCTCTCTCTCTCTCTCTCTCTCTCTCATCTGCAGACGATGCGACCGTCTCTCAAGTGAACGACATGATGCTGCATTCCATGCATCTCCACGACGACCCGCCCGCTCTCTTCTCCCGCAAGATCTTCATCGGCGGCCTCCCCAAGCATCTCTCCAGTGGTAAACTTTTTATTATTATTACTATTTTATTATAATTTTTTCTTCTTACATTATCATAGATTTTTTCTGCTCTTTTTTATGCTGATAGCAACTGGGGAGATTGCATAAAAATAGGGGACTTTTTTAATATTTTAAATGTGTTTATTTAAATTCTTTAAAAAATAAAAACCTTTTCAGCTTGCCTTGTCTCGTTCTTCAAGCAGTACGGCGAGTGTTCGATCGACTGGCCGCATCGACAGAGAGGAGAGAATATGCCACCCTCAGGTAGGAGGGAGAGAGAGAGAAAGAGAGAGAGAGAGAGGAGAGAGAGATGGAGAGAGATAGAGATGGAGAGAGAGAGATGGAGAGAGAGCATACCACCCTCAGGTAGGAGGGGGAGAGAGAGAGAGAGGAGACAGAGGGGGAGAGAGAGGGAAGAGATAGAGAGAGAGAGAGAGCACATCACCCTCTTAGGTCAGTGCTAATTGTGAGAACAAGGTCGGCGCATGCGCCGTGTTGAACCCCCTCTACCCCCTCCCCCCCCCCCCCCCGGCCTGAAAGGTGTAGTGGAAATCCATCGTTGGCATTGCTCTTGATCGCATAAACTCTCATAAACGTTATTCTTTTGGAAGTAGCCTTTTTGAAAGCCCAATTCCAAATTTTAATAACTGTAATTTAAAAGAAAGAACGAAGTGAGTGTTGTGATGCTCGAGACTCTAGATTCAATGCCGTTCTTTAGCTGGTGGGTTTTTGTTTGTTTATTTTTTATGCCGAGAACAGATTTGGAGACATTATTAGAGTCCGTGATTACAACCGATTACTATTATTGTCTTTATCCCAGCCTTGGTCATCATCGATTTGGTGTTCAAAATATGGCCCGAGACTGATTCTGGCCAACCGTTCCTGATTACTGGCCCACATTCAGGCTATGCGTTCATTCTCTTCTCTGCGGCTGAATCGGTCGAGACACTTCTGGCTCACTGCGAATCTGACGGCGAGAGGCGATACGTGTTCATCGAGGATACTGTAGTCAGTTGAATTTTAAGCTACCGTAATCCAGAGGATATTTGAACATTAGCATGATTAAAAAATATATTTTTTAAAGTCTATGAATTAGGCGTTTATCTTTTGCTGTATATATTTTTTAAGTTGTAATACTAATTAAGATAGCTATTTTTGTTTGTACGAAATTTGCTTTAAAACAAATTGCAGATTCAAATTCGGGTTTGGCGTGCCGCCGATTGTGAGTACGTCATGAGCGGCTTTGATCAGGTCTGAAATGTAATAATTAAACATAATTATATATTTTTTACTTATTTGTCTGTAACATATAACAGAAAGGTAGTTTCTGAAGTTTTCGGAAGAGTCCAACGACAAAAATCGAAAGTACACAGCCACTTTCGCATTTAAACATGCTGAAAATTGGGCGGTCTTGAGTGCTTTTACATAACTTTCCCCACCTATTTTTCGGGAGGGTCCTTAGCAAAATTGAGACCTATTTAAACACTTCTTGCTAGTATTGTATTTAAAATAATTATCTCAAAATTCCATTCGTTTAATTTGATTGCAGAATATGGCAATACACTTCTCTCGCTACTCCATATTCGTGGGCGGCGTTAGTCGCACGATTACGGCAGGTACTGTAATATGATTTAATTTGTTTTAAAGTTTAAATTTGTAAATTGTTGTATGCTTATTTTTTTTATAAACATAGAACCTCTGTGTCCTTTATAGAATCGTATCATTTTCAAAGAAAAATTACTTTTATTCCCAAGCATGAAACCTGTGGTTTTCCTGCTGAACAATTTTACAAAAGGTTTCGAGTGTCGAGATATATCGATACGACGTAGACGTGGAATTGATGTAAAATATAAACTACAACGCGTTTAATTTAACCATTTCATATTTATATGATGGATTTAAAACTAAATGGTAATATTAGTAGAAAATAGCAAAAAGTCTACTACTAAAGAGATGCTTGGGGAGGCCGTTAATGAAAGTAACTTCTTTAAATTTAGAAATAAATAAATAAATAGAGAGAATAATTTTCTCGTTCAGAACAACTCGCACGCGCACTGAATGATGAGATTGGCGACGTGGTGCAGGTTTAATTTTTTTATAATTATTATTCCCGCCATTTTATTTCATTCAAATATTAATCCCTCGGCATTCTAATATTTGCAATATATATATATTTTTTCTCATTTGAACTGTCTCACAATCAGATAAAGTATTTATTGTTTCTATACATGAACAATGGAAAAACAATTAGATAAAAAATTTTGCGAAAAGGAGATTAAACGTATGTTTAATTAATAAAACTAATGGCGAAACTAAAGGATGCCAAATCTATGCTTGAATCAGGAATTTTGAATCTCTTTTGTATTTTGAAAATCTCTTGAATTTATTAAAATCTATTTTAAATCAGGCGACTATCGAAGTGGACTGCGAGACGGAGTACCCGAAGGGCGCTGCCAGAATCGTCTTCTGCTCTGAGAGAGTCAGGAATTTTTAATTTTTTTTTAAAAGAAAATTAAATATTTTTATCTTTTTTATTTTCCCAACATCAATTGGAAATGGTTTTGTTTGAATTTAATGAATCGGTTTAAATGTAACCTGAGCAGTCGTTTTGCTTGCTAATTTATTGCAGTATCTATAAAACAGTTAGTGTTAGCAAAATTCTGTTTTAAAAACAATTTACACAATTTACAGATAAATCACCTTGAATTTTTAGTGTAAAAGCCTTGGGGTGGAAAGGATTTTGTTGCTAGACGAAATATCCTATTTTTTAGGCATACGTTGTGGCCATATCGAAGAAGAAGCTGGTGCTTAACGTTACAGAGTCTCTTGAGGACGGGCGAGAGGTCAGGGAAATGAAGGCAGTGAGTTGAGAGAGGGAACAGAGAGAGAGAGAGAGAGAGAATAGGGAGAGAGAGAGATGGGGCGAGAAAATAGATAAGTAGCAGACAGACTAATGCTCGAGATAATCTAGAGAGCTAATGATATATGGGTTATCAATTTAACCCAGGATACTATCCTCTAGCTCTTCTCTCTCTCTATCTCTCTCTCTTTCTCTATCTCTCTCTCTCTCTCGCTCTGTCGTTCTCTCGCTCTCTCTCTCTCTCTTATTCTCTCTCTCTCTTACTCTCTCTCTCACTCTCTCTCTCTCTCTCTCTCTCTCTTTCTCTTTGACCCTCTCCTTCTCAGGTTGAGCTGAAGGCCTACCTGGAGGACTGCATGATGTGTGAGATGTGCGGCGTAGTGACAACTCGACTCTTCTGTGCGGAGACACGCTGCCTTCGCTACTTCTGCGATCGTTGCTGGAAGGTGGGCAGTCATTCACTCTCTTTCTCTGTCTTTCTCTTCTCTCTCTCTCTCTCTCTCTCTCTCTCTCTTTTCTGCTGCCCTTTCTCTCTCCTATTTGTCCTTCTCCCGCTTTCTGCGGTCTTCCTTTACCGTTATCCATATTTTTTCTCTCGTATACCTAAAATTGTCAAAAACCCGGTATTTTTACATCCTTCGTTCTCTCCCTTGCTCACTCAAACTATTTAATTCTGTCTATGATAATCTCTCACTCTCTTTTGCTTTCTTGCTTTCTTTCCCTGCTTCCCATTTACGTTATCTCTCTCTATCTCTCTCTCTCTCTCTCTCTCTCTCTCTCTCTCTCGCTTTCTCTCTCTTTGTCTATCTCTTTATCTCTCTCTGTCTCATTCTCTCTCTCTCTCTCTCTCTCTCTCTCTCTCTCTCTCTTTCTCTTTGCAGAGTCACCACGGCCGAGAGCCAGCCCTCCAAGCGCACCATCCGATGCTCAAGGGCGCCAACCACGATTCTCCCCGTCCCATTTCGAAGCATGCATCCTCGAGTGGACCGGCAAAGTGTACCAATGGAGGAGGTGGTACCATCGGGGGTGGTGGCAGTACCAGAGGTGGTACCATGCATTTCCCCAAGAGAGGCAAGCCACCCGCTCTCTCCTTCCACCACTCGGGTGGTGGTACGAGTGGAGGTGGTACCAGCAGTGCACTTCGCCATCATCATCCCAACCACCAGCTCACTCCCTCCCCCGGACCATTCAGTCCTCCCCAGAGGAGCGGACTCAGAGGAGGTGGTCCCCGAACTCCACCTCCAACCCTCTCTCCCATGTACCAGCAGCCGATGTCACCACGTCACTACCAGACACAGACTGCTACACTCACAAGCCCCTCCAAGAATCGCGGATATCTCAGCATGCTACGTCGGCAAGGTAATTAATTAGTTAATTGATTTGTTTGTAAACTTGTGTTTTTTTTTAAATTTCTTTAATAATTTTTTTTATTTAGTTTTAGTGAACTACACTGATATGTTTAGGATCGAGATAGAGCGATTTTTTTTAATATTTTTTTTTCAGTTTTTCGTGCTTCTATTATAACGAGCATTAAAAAGGGAATTTAAGATAGAAAAAAAATTGGAGAAGAAAGAAAAAAAATTGGAGAAGAAATGGGAATTACGTTAACTCCTTGTAGGCCTTTCTGGCCACTTCGTGGCCACTCCAGCGGTGCCTGCCGGTGGTGGTGGTCCTTCTTCTTCTTTCTCTTCTTCTTCCTCGCGCCGAATGTCGCCACGGGCGTTTCGCACGGCGCCAGGCGATGACGCCGCCTCCTTTTCCGGATTTGACTTTGGCGCCGGCGCCCTTCCGACCCCGCTCTCGGCTAACGGCTACGGAGGACTGCTGCCGGGGACGAACGCGGCGGGCTACGGGCCGGTCGGATCGAGACGTATGGCTCTTGTTTTCTTATTAGTTTTTTTTATATTATTATTTTATTATTTAAAAAAATTATTTTATTAGGAAAAAACTTGCTTATTAGAGGTAGAGAAATGAAAATAATTGTTATTATATGGAAGAAATTGTGGTAAAGTTTTTTCTTAGTTTTTAAATATTGATTTTAAAATACGTAAATTAAGACTCTTCAACTGGCGGAGCAACTTCTCCTCTCTACTCGCCACGGTCGCCCTTTGAGAACGACACGCGCAATGGATACGGCACTCACAAGGTAGAGATAGAGAGAGAGAGAGAGAGAGAGAGAGAGAAGGGGAGCGAGTGAGAGAGAGATATTGAGTGAGAGAAAGAGAGAGAGAGAGATAGGGAGTGAGAGAGAGAGAGGGAGATTGGGAGCGAGAGAGGAGAGAGAAATAGGGAGCGAGAGGGAGAGAGAGATTGGGAGCGATAGAGATAGAGGGAGAGAGAGAGGGAAAGAGAGATATGGAGCGAGAGAGAGAGAGAGAAAATGTGAAAAGAAAATGTGAGAAAGATGATACTTTATATTTGGGTCAGAGCGAGAAGGGTGATGACTGAGAGATTCTGGTCGAGGCAAACATGGAAAAAATATTGAGGGTCTCAAATAAAGGTACAGAGAAAGAGAAGAGAAATACATTTTATAATGGCTGTTTCGCCTAATTCACAAGCATTTCAGGGATCGAAGCCGAATTTCTTCAAATTCTGAGATGTTTCCAGATGGATGGTGATTGTGAATTTTTTTTAACTTGTAGCGATCCCTATTTGGCTACTTTTTAAAAACCATCCAATTATCACAAGCTCGAGCTGTCTATCACAATTTCGAGGAACTTTATTCATTTTTTTTATAGTATTTATCTCTTGGATCCTGTATGATATATCCTGTGAATGTTGAGTTCTTATTCTTTTAATCTCATTTATTGAATTCTTATTTGGTGTTGATTCATTTATAATTTCTATGCTAGCGCATTTACTTTCGACTCGCTTTTTCATAGCAGGAATACGGTCTTCATTTCTTACTTGGTAGAGCATTTCTCAATTTCAAATATGTCATTCGTATTTCATTTGCTGATGTCTCAAAGTTGGCCCTTGAATTCCGTATTCAGTCAGCTAGATTCGAACTTCCCAAGGTTGTTAGCCTTTTAATCTTTCTCACGGATTCGCCTGTTCATTTTAGGATTTCATTGATAGTTCCTGTTACTTGTGTGGTTGTGTAAGTTTGATTGACATTTTATATGATCTGTACCCCGTAATGCTTTTCGTTCTTAACGGATTTCTCCTTAATGGATTCCCCCCTCTCCTACAACCCAACGGTTTAAGCCGTTTCGCCATTGTAAAGTCCATCGCGATTCTTACTTTCAAACTCCTCCCCCCTTTTTAGTCAGTTTTGATCAGAAATGATGTGGACCGAACCGTCTCTTTTCCGTGCTCTTTGTTTCTATCACGGTGATTTCGTAGAGTTACGACCGTTATTTCTACCCACACTTGTACTCTCATTTTACTTTTATTTTACCCTACCCCATGAATTTAATTTGGGCCACCCTCCCCCCCCCCCTGCAATAATTAAGTTCCCATTAGAAATCCACCCAGTTGGATTCCAATTCCTTTTTTTACTACCCTATGCACCTATCACCCGTAGTCCTCCTTTAAAGAAAAAGTAACCTGCCTAAAACGCCTTTTAAATGCTTCCTTCACTTGTATGTTTCCCCCAGTACGTGAAATAAAAAGGAATTTGTGGTTGTCTGCTAAAACTGAAGTCAAAGCTCCATAAAGAGACAATAAAAAAGTGGTCAGAGTGAACTGCGCCGAATACTTCCTTGTTCCATGTCTCTATTCCGAATTCTTTCTTCTCAGTCTCTCTCTCTCTCTCTCTCTCTCTCTCTCTCTCTCTTTCTCTCTCGCTCTCGCTCTTTCGCTCCACTACTCTCTCTCCTCTCTCTCTCATCTCTCTCTCTTTCTCTTTTCTCGCTCCTCAGCTCTCTCCCTCTCTTCTTCTCTTCTCACTTTCTCTCTCTCTCTCTCTATCTCTTCTCTCGCTCCTCAGCTCTCTCCCTCTCTTCTTCTCTTCTCACTCTCTCTCTCTCTCTCTTCTCTCGCTCCTCTGCTCTCTCTCTCTCTCCTGTCTCTCTCCTCTCCTCCCTCTCTCTCTCCCTTCTCTCGCTCCTCTGCACTCTCTCTCTCTCTCCTCTTTCTCTCTCTCCGGTCTCTCTCTCCTCTCCTCCCTCTCTCTCACACACCATCTCCATGCCTTCTACCAAAGCCATCCATGGGGAGAATCCTCACGCGCATTTCACATGGCAGTAGGAGGTTTAATGGCATGCGGAAGTAGCGATGGAGAGACAAGGCTAGCACACCAGGCATTGCATTTATTTGACCGAGCCATAATCAGAAGTGTTGGCATTAAGTAGCGAAACTATTTTACAAAGGGCAGCCAAGGTAGAACCAGTGCATAGAGAGAGAGAGAGAGAAAGAAGAGGAGAGAGAGAGAGAGAAAGAAGAGGAGAGAGAGAGAGAGAGAGAAAGAAGAGGAGAAAGAGAGAATACGGAAAATAGAAGAGAAGCTAAATAGCAAGCCTGATAAGGCTCTAGCTCATCGTCTGCATATGTCATTACGTCCAGCTTCTACTGTCTGGAGTACAATATAGTGCATTTAGTATGTCTCAGATCATGCACAGAGTACGATTTCAGTCTCTCTCTCTCTCTCTCTCCCTCTCTGTCTGTCTCTCACTCGCTGTCTCTCACTCGCTCTCTCTCTCTCTCTTTTTCTCTATATCTCTGTCTGCCTCTCCCTTGCACTCTCCTGCAGTCTATCTCTCTATCAATCTCTCTCACTACATCAGGCTACATTCTCCAAAGGGCTAATGTAATGCCGAAAAAGGAACAAAGTGTCCATTCTTATCAAAAAAGGCAGTGACGTCGCCGAACCATTCGCTCTCTACGGAAGAGCAAAGTGTGCCCCGCTTACCGTATTCCTGGCTCTTGACTCTTCGTTTCTCATTACTACAAGAATTGAAGATATTGGTGTTCAATAATTATGCTAAATGCAAATCCTTTTAAAATTAAATTCTTTTAATAAGACATGCCAGATGTATATGTGTACGTGGCAATTGAAATTATTTCTATAGTAGTTTTTTTTTGTATCAGAGATTTTTTTTTACTTATTTGTTCTCTTATATCAATTTAGTAGGTACATATATTACCAATGAATTTAGCTTCAGATGAAGTGTCTTATCAACACTGCGACAATGTTGGTGTTATTCTTTGCTACCGTAACCGTCTTACCGAGCGACGCACTAAAAATACTAATGGTAAATCCGACCTTCGCCTGGAGCCATGTAAGCTTTCATTGCAAGCTCGCCGACACACTGGTCGATGCAGGACATACCGTGGTTGGTGGAGTGGGAAAAGAGAGACAGAGAGAGACAATGAGAGAGAGAGAGAGAGAGAAAATTAGAGCAAGAGAGAGAGAGAGAGAGAGAGAGAGAGAGATAAAGTAAGAGAGAACGTGTGAGACATAGAGAAAGTGAGAGAGACAGAGAGAGCGAAGGAGACCGAGACAGAGAAAAAGTGAGAGATAGAGGGAAATTTTGCTTTACTTTCTTCCAAGCTCATCTGCATATTCTTTCTCAGCACATGATCATGCTCGAAGTGGAGGAGATCACAACGAATCTCGCATGCAACGCGCAAAAGGTAGGCGTCTTTTCTGTGCACTGTTTAGAGGAACAAAAACAAGTACATATGTAGTAATAACCATAAAGATTAGAACAATGTGTCAAAGAGTCTGCAATGTCAAGCGGATTATTCATTTTATGATACATATAATATTTAAAATATGTATCATATCAATAATTAGTGAAAATTCTAACATATTATTTATATTCATTAGAAGTGCTAAAAAAATAAGGGTCAAAAAATATTTATGTAAATAAATTTAAAAAAAAATTACATTAAAAAAATAATAATAATAACAATATAATAACAATAATACAATGTTGAAAAAAAAATAATAAGAATAATAGTAATAGTAATAATAATAACAATAATACAATGTTGAAAAATAATAATAATAAGAATAATAATAATAATAGTAATAATAATAACAATAATACAATGTTGAAAAATAATAATAATAATAAGAATAATAATAATAGTAATAATAATAACAATAATACAATGTTGAAAAATAATAATAATAATAAGAATAATAATAATAGTAATAATAATAACAATAATACAATTTTGAAAAATAATAATAATAAGAATAATAATAATAATAGTAATAATAATAACAATAATACAATGTAAAAAAAATACATATATTCCATGTGCTCATCGTGCGACGTGCGGACGCGAGCAGCAGCTACCGTGGCGCCTTCTCGCACGCCGATCCACTCAACACGCACGCAAGCATTCTTGGCTGGCATGTCATCCGAGCGGCC
>CALZFC010000248.1:5297500-5315000 GCA_945643635.1 Allodiplogaster sudhausi
ATGGTAAGTAAATTTAAGCAAACAATTACATATGCATAATACATAATAATATTATTTGTAATTACTTTAAAAAAAATTATTCAGGCGTCCCTCTCGTACTTCTTCCCTTATTTGGCGATCAATACTATAACGCGGCAATTGTGAAGCGTAACGGAGCCGGAGTCATTGTGCCCAAGGCCGCTTTCTCCACTGCGGCACTACGTGACGCACTCGAGCGAGCACTCAATGGGCCATTGTTTGTCGATTTTATTTTACTTGGTTTTATTTATTTTTTTTATTTTAATTTTAATTTTTGTTGTTTTTTTTTGCTTTTCTATTCATATAGATTAGGAAAAAAAATGAAGAAGAAAAAAAAAGAGTAAAATTGACCAAAAAATTTTTAGAATTGCTCAAAACGCGCGACGCGTTGCGGCCGCGATCGCGGCTCACGCCCTCGAGCCGCGCCGCGAACTGACGCGCGCCATCGAGTACTTGGCAGCGCACGGCGACGTCCTCCCTGGCCACGTCTCTCTGCCACTCGTCAAGTATTACAATCTCGACATCGTTCTGCTGGCCGTAACATTGTTGGTGTTGCTAATGGCCATAATAATTTATGTCGGAATTGTCGCCCTACGAGCGTTATCACTTTGCTTCTCGGCAGCAATCAAAGTGAGCAAGAAGAAGAGTGAATAAGGATCGCGATGTTTCTTGTAATGAAAATGAAAATTAGAATTATTTCGGAGACTAGACAAGAAACTGTGATTTTTCAGAAGGTTGAAGATTTGTTTAAAAATCGATTGATGAGAAATAGAAATAGATAGAAATAGAAGATAGCTGAGCTGTGCTGGAGAAATGTAGTTCAAGAACACACACCTAAGGCTGGCAACTGAAACGGTCGCAGTAGTAGCAAGATCTCTCCAGTCATTTGCTGAGCACATTGAACTTGGCGCGTTTATCAATTTGTCTTATGCCGACATCATATATTGCTGTGCCAACTGTTTAAACTGAAATGGTACATATGTTGCGTCTGTTTTTTTTTTTAATTAATATTATATATGTTATTTTGAATCTGTATATAAACGATATCATAAAATATTGCAGATGTATGTATGTGCATATTAAAATTTTTGATGAAATCGGCGAATTCTTACATTCATTTGAATCTAAAAATTATATCGGTATATAACGAAGTAAATAGTATAAGGTATAAATAAGTTGAGGACCATTCCATCCTATCATTTGCTTCTGTCCCTTGGCCTTTTTGCCGTTTCTGCGTTCCCCCCTACCCCGACTACCAAACATCACAATTTACCTACATTGACTGACATAGCATGGCCGGACTCTCTCTCTCTCTCTCACTCACTCTCTCTCTCTATCTCTCTATCTCTATATCTCTCTCGCTCGCTCTCTCTCTCTCTCTCTCTCTCTCTCTCTCTCTATCTCTCTGACAGTGAGTGGCACCTTTTGCTGTGCTTGATCGTTGTAGCGGAGAACTTTACAACGTTGTCTCTAGTCAACTTTATGATCAACTCCTTATCTGCACACATAGAAGCTCCAAATAATGGATGCGCCTCTCTCTCTGCCGAGTATTTTAAGATGTTCTGGCAAAAAGTGCTACTATGTCGATTTAGTTTTTTTTTTGTTGACGACTGACTTTAAAAAAAAACGTAATCAAGTAATTTGTAATTTCTCATTGACCGTTTTTTTTAATCTGTATAAATAAAAATTGCCATTATCAATTGTGTCATTTCCAGACGACTCTTCGATGCACGGTCATAAAATTAGCACTATTGCTCTCTCCGTAAGCGTGCTACAGACGGGCGCACTAAAAATACTCATGATAAATCCAACGTTCACCAAAAGCCACGCCAAGTTCCACTTCAAGCTGGCTGATGTCCTCGTCGAAGCCGGGCATACAGTGGTTGGTTCGAGAGAGAGAGAGAGAGAGAGAGAGAGAGAGAGATAGAGATAGTGAGAGTGAGCGTGAGAGAGAGATAGAGAGATAGAGATAGAGAGTGTGAGAGAGAGAGAGGGAAAGTCACGGCTCTTTATATCGCATGACCTCAAAAACAATTGGGGATTTGGCTCCTAATTTGCCAAAGGTGTGAACTGCTCTTTCGTGTAGCTTCTTTCCCATCTTAATATCTCTTTCTTCATTATCTCTTTCTCACTCTATCTCTCTCTCTCTCTCTCTCTCTCTCTCTCTTTCTCCCTCTCACTCTCTCTCTCTCTCTCTCTTTTTCTCTATCTTTTTAAACGAAAGAAATATATTCATAAAATCGGCGAAACCGGCTTTACAACCAAGACACTGGAACGTTTTCGACACAACTCGTCAAATTGAACCCTCTCATCTTAAAGCTCCTCATCTTTTGATGACAATTCTCTCTCTCTCTCTCCTTCTCTCTCTATCCCCCTCTCTTTCCCTTTCCCTCTTCGTCTTCCTCTCAAGATCTCTTTCTCTCTCTTTCTCTCTCTCTCTCTCTCTCTCTCTCTCTCTCTCCTAATTCAGCATATGATCCTGCTCGAAGTCGAGAATATCACTCCGTCGAATGTGACTTGCAAGCCACAAAAGGTATATGCATTCCTCATTAAATTGGCTATTTTTTTTAATATTCAGTTTAATTTTCTATTAATGTTATCGAGAACTCTGCACGCATTGTAAGTTGTGATATTTTTCTTTAATTTTTGTTATATATATTTTAGTATACATGTATGAATTTACCTCAATCTGTATATTTGTTTATATTTTTCATGTCGTAATTGTTCGCCGTGAATTCGACGCGGCCAGCACGTTTGCGAGTTCGATTCGTCGCGTCGACCCATTAGATGCCTCCGGTGACGCCAGCGGCAGTTTCCTGCTGTCATGGCCAGTCGTCTCCGCTATGAGAGATGGAAATGAGGGACAGGCGAAGGGTACGGTAGCTTTTGAAAAAGATTTTGGCGGGAACATTTAAAAGCTAATTTTTTACACCGTCTGCAGACCTCATACGTGCGTACGAGTCGCTGATTCGGCCTCTCGAGACGAGAGAAGGCTATGACATTGGAATCAGTGAGGCGGCGAACGTGGTGCCTTTCTTTCTCTTCCGTCGCCTTGGGGTAGTTCGCTTTATTATTTGCCTATTAGCAAGTTATAAAAAAAATCTTAGATACTTTAAATTATAAAAAAAAATAATTTATAAAATCTAATACTATCATGATATCATAAAATGTAGAGAGGCTAGTGTAAAGAACACAAACGAGCATTTAGAACCATTTTATTTTTTTTTGCAAGACGCCTTAAGGTACAATATATATAAAATTGCAATTTTGATGATAAATGAGAGAAATTTTATGATATAATATTTTCTAAATATTTTTTAGATCTCTCAAAAAAAGAAGAATGATTTACATGTAACGAAGCAAGTGCGCGCGTTCATGCTCAATCATGTCGAAATGCCATGGGCATTTCGACGCCTTCATCAATTGTTCCGAGTAATTTCAACGACAAAAAGTTTTTACTTTAATAACCTAATTAGAAATATTGATTGGACACATTATTATATATAAAAAGTAATCGATAGAACAAGCCCAGATCCCTTATCGAATTACGTCAACCTTGACGTGCCGAATCTCTCGTTCTCGCAGCGCATTTCGGCGCTATTTCTAACCGTAATATCGCCAGTCATGTTCGAGTTTACTGTCCAGAAACAGGTTGTGTTTGTGAGTTCTACTTGGATGCTTTTTTTTTGAAAAATAAAAAAAATTAAATAAATGTTTTTTTTTTCGAAAATGTCCGAGATCTAGGTTTCTTTACATATTAATTTTGTATATTTACATACATAAATATTATTTTTACAGGCCACCGTACTCCGCTCATTTGACTCTTTCGTACAGTGAAGGCATGTCTGCCGCACAGCTGCTCCTCGTCAACACGCATCCCGTACTCGAGCATTTCAGGGCTATTTCGCAGCAGGTTTATTTTATTATTTAAAAAAATCATTTAAATAATTATGTGCTTTTGCAAGTAAATGGCATAACCATAATTAAACATGAATTAAAAACAACTCATTTCAGATTGTCCACATCGGCGGTGTTACACTGGATGAAAGTGAACAGGCGATTGACGAGGTGAAGAAATATTCCAGCTGAAAAATAATTTTAAAAATATTTCTTATCTAAAATTAAGAATCTCGCGAAAATCATTAACTCGGCTCCTTCCGGCTTCGCACTCTTTTCGTTCGGCTCGCTAGTGCAGGTAAATACATATGGAATGACATTTAAAATAAAAAATTTCAATAATTTTGTATTTAGTAAGAAAGCAACGTCACTCAATTTTAGAAATAAATCGATGATACGTTCTCACTAGTCTACAAAAATGTGTTTAAAAAATGCAAAAAAAATCTAAAATTCACTTTACTTCTTGCTCACAATCAGATCGAGAATACATCCGAGCGTCATCTCACAGCACTTCTTGATACATTCGCCGCTTTTCCGGACGTGACATTCATCTGCAAGTTTGTTGCGGCTCACGACGAAAGTTAGTCATTCATCTTCTTAAAGGAGTCAAAAAACTCACTTTTGAATTGGCGCGTTTTTGCCTGATAAAAGGGCGGGCGTAAGAGGATGTCTTCTAGAGTGACCCGACTACAAAAGTCAAAAAATTCAAATATAGATTACAAGCTGAATTTGGTGCCCCTTTACGTCGCAATAATTAATTTATTTAAATTAATTAGACTATGAAAACTTAATGCCCTCGACTGTATGCTCTTTTTAGGACAACGTCGTATCATTTCCAGCTACAAGAATGTACACGCGGTCGACTATATTCCACAACGAGCGCTGCTAGGTATTGTTATTATTAAGTAATTAAGTTATTAATTAATTAATTAATTAATTGATTAATTAATAAATCGATAACAAAAAATTGTTACGAATTCTGCTCATTCTTGCTTTAAAAAATCTACTATATTTATGTCCATACGTACTTTATATCAGCTCACCCAAACATTCGCACCTTCATCTCGCACGCCGGCGCCAATAGCTTGATCGAGGCGGCGAGGAGCGGTGAGAGAACTTTGAATAATAAAAATTTATAACAATAAAAAAAAGAAAAAAAATATAGCATTAAAATAGGCAGCACTTTAGGAGAAAAATAAAATAAAATAAAAAAAGTGAGAATATTATCCATAGACGTGCCGCTTGTGCTGATCCCGCTGTGCGGCGATCAATTCTACAACGCGGCAGCCGTCAAACGCAACGGAGCGGCGGTTGTCGTGCCGAAAGCTGCATTCTCAACGGACACTCTTCGAGCAGCGCTCCAGCGAGCAATTCATGATCCGCTGTGAGGATGCAATGTGTTCAAGTTCTTAAAACAAAGCATCACTTTACAAAAATTGGTTAATTAACAGCAAAATTAAGAATTTTTTTGTTATGTTAAAACATATATTTTTTTAAAGAAAAAAACTGCTCAATAAATTTCTCAGAATCATCGAAAATGCGTGATGATTAAAAGTGACCGAAAATTTGAGAATTGCTCAAAATGCTCGACGCGTTGCAGCCGCGATCGCGGCTCACGCCCTCGAGCCGCGCCGCGAACTGACGCACGCCATCGATATCTTGGCGGCGCACGGCGACGTCCTCCCTGGCCACGTCTCTCTGCCACTCGTCACATATTACAATCTCGACATTGTTCTGCTAGCCATAGTGTCCTTATATTTGCTTGTTTTCTTTCTTCGAGCTCTCATTTGCTTCTCCTGCGCGGCTTCTAAAGCCACCAAGAAAAAGAGGTCGACTAGAGGTTGGTGCGTGAGTAAAATCGATATATTCTATGTAGCCATAAAGACTTTTTTCCCTCTATAATTATTTCATCTCAATGCGCTTTAACGCCTCTAAAGAAGATGCTTGAACTGGTTTTATTAGCCATCTATTCAAGCAGCAATCCGCATATTTACATGATTTTCAACTGACTATTTATGGAAACCATACTAAGTTTACCATTAAAACGAATGAGTGTAATATACATAAAAGTTTATCTTTTAAGAATTGAAAACGAAAAGCCCGTTACATGAAGAATTAGCAGTTATCGAGTTAAAGAGCAGCCTGAGTGGCCTTATGTTTGTGTATACATATGTATGTAGGCAAGATTATAGGTTATTAATCATCGTTGAGAGAAATTATCGAATAATCATATAAGACGACGTCAACTACAAAATTAGTTTGCTGCTTTTCTCTCTCTCGCATTCATTATATTTACATATGCGAAGCATTTTGTCTTGTAAATTTAGAATTTACCACTATTTGCCATTCTTGACGATAGAAAAAATAGCTTAATCGGCATTTTGACATTCTCTCCAGTTACATTAGCAATGGCAAACAGTGGAATATTCTCTAAATTGTGGAACAAAATGTCCTAAACCATAGTTTAAAAAATTGCTATTTTATTTAGCAGACATGGTCTTATACATATGTATAGTATATGTATGCATACATAGTACGAGGTTTGCTCATGGTACATAAAGCTCTCCTGATACCTCAAGATAGTAACTACATACTTCTGTCTGAAGCAATAGATGTATGCTAGATATTAAAGGATAATAATTATTTCGACTAAGTTCCGCTCCTTTTTATAAGAACAATACCGAAAATAAGAATATAGAGATTAAAACAAAAGGAACATTACTGGCGAAATGCGTACTAAATAGATATGCGGAAGACTGCCCTTTTTTTGGACGAATTATGGGTCGATAAATCGATTTTTCTCTTAGCTTATCCACTAACTACCACTTGGCAATAATTGATTTATTATATGTACCAATCAATCGGCTCGTAGTCAACACTCCATTGATGGAAGCATTGCAAGAGCGCACGTGATAAAGGACAAAACTTTCTTTCTTCTCCGATTGTGCGCCGTGAAAGTTCGTCGTCTCGCGTAAAAGTTCGCTTTTCTACCTCGGAACAATAAAAGCTACGCGCGACGGAACTACAGAATCGTGCAGCACTTCTTCTCCTTGTCCTCGCCACTGCCGCTGCCGCCGGAAACCGCGGCCTTTTTCTCATCCGCAGAAATCTCCGAGTCCACCTGAGATGGAAGAGAGAGAGAGAGAGAAAGAGAGAGAGGGAGAGAGAGAGAAAGAGAGAGAGAGAGAGAGAGAGACAATTTGTAGGAAGATTTTCATCTTAGGATCATCATCTTACTTTCGTACATAAATTGTACTCGACAGATAGTAGATGTTACAATATTTTGCACAGCAGACAAAACTTGCGCCTGCAGTGCAACAATATTCTACCCTATTTGCCAAGACCACCATACAACATTTAGAAAAACGCACCTTTCCGCTGGAGAGCCCATTCGTGCTCGCAGCAACTACAGCTTTCGAAGCGCTAGAAGGCCTAAAACATAGTATACATTTATACAGAATGTTAAGTCAGCAGAAGTGAAAATGCTCTCTTAGTCGCAATAAAAGATTTAAAAAATTTTATCTCAATAAAATTACGTTTAATCTTTTTTTTTTTTAATATTTTCACTCTGTGATATATATTTTTTTTAAATAACAATGTTTTGCTCAATTATAATAATACTTTCTCTTTTTAATTTATTAAAATGATTAAAAGAATAAAATTCGAGAGAGAGTCCACCACCATCACCTCTCGTCGGCAACGGCAGCAGCAGCAGCTTCCGGTCGGAGTCGGCAGACTTGCTGGAAGAGCGTGTCGACCGCGGGCCACTCTGCCTGTTGCTCGTCGTCTTCGACGTGCTTGAATGTAACGGCGCCACTCTGTAATTAATATCAGTCAGTAATTAATTTTTTCTGTAACTAATTAATATGTTTATAAACACATTTAATTTTTTTTCAGTTTTTTCACTAATTATTATTGATTGACTGTGAAAAAATACAGTATAAAATTAGAATACTAAAATTTTTGTGACGAAAAAAAAAATATATATCCTTTAAAAAGGTCTGTCTCCTACCCGATCAAACAGGATGCAGCCGGTGAAGTGCGCAATGAACATCTCCGCTTCGCTCCGGTCGCCGGCAGCTGCGATGGCGGCGGATGGACGCCGTTCCGTGTCGACGTTGTTTTCGCTCATGCCTAAGAGAAGTCTTTTTTTCTCTCTCTCTCTCTCTCGCTCTCTCGTTCTCTCTCTCTCGCTCTCTCGTTCTCTCTCTCTCGCTCTCTCGTTCTCTCTCTCTCGCTCTCTCTCAACCCTTCACTTTCCCTCTCTTTGTCTCTCTCCCTCTCAAGCTCTCACTCTTTTCGCTCTCTACACCACTCTACTTCTCTCTATCGATCCGAACTCTATTTCCCTCTCGCTGTTCTCTCAATCAGTCTGTTTCTCTCTCACTCTCTCTCACTCTCCCTCACTCTCTCCATCTCTCTCTCTCCCTCTCTCTCTCTTCTTTCCAACCGCTGTGACCCATGTAACTCACCTGTTCGTGCCCGTGACTCGTCGCCGATGTTAGCCTCGACAAGCTGAAGCGAAAATCTATTTTAATTGCTCCATCGACGATTTGGTAAGCCTAGGTTATCTTTCAAATTCAATAAGCTTTTTTTTTTTACACCAAGCTCTTCGATTATTCTAATTCACACCAGCTATAAGCTTATTCTAATGTACCAAAAGCGCTTACCTAGATTATTCTGAATTTACACGATCGTACTTTTACTCAAGTTTCCACAACGTCCATAATAGTAAGTTATTGGTATGACGTAATTGTTCCGAATTCCAAAACACGGCCCTTCCATTCTAAAACACGGCCCTTCCATTCTAAAACACGGCCCTTAAATTCTAAAACAAGGCTCTTCCACATACCAAAAGACGGCCCTTCCACATTCTAAAACACGGCCCTTCCACATTCCAAAACACGGCCCTTCCACATTCCAAAAGACGGCCCTTCCACATGCCAAAACCACGGTGCCCATAACCTACCGTAAGCAGGACGCGCCAGCCGGCGAGACGCTGCGCCTGCGTGCGATGCCGCTTCAGCTCGGCGATCGCGCGCTGCTCGTCGTACAGCTTGCGGAAGGGCACTCCGATCAGCTTCAGATAGCTACCACCACCGGTGCCTGGAGAGAGAGTGAGAGAGTGAAAGAAAGAGAGGGATAAGAGAGAGAAAGAGAGAGAGTGAGAGAGAGAGAGTGAGAAATATGGACAGAGAAAGATAGAAAGAGATAAGAGAGATAGAAAAAAAGAGAGGGATAAGAGAGAGCTAGAGAGAGAGTAGATTGATAGGAGAGAGAGAAAGAGAGAGAGAGAGAGAGTGAGGGATAAGAGAGAGAGAGAAAGAGAATGTGAGAGGGAGGGAGAGAGAGAGAGTAACCAAAAACGAACCTTTCCCACCGCCCGCGGCCATCTTCGTCATGAGCGACACTTCGCAGCCATGCGAGTGGAAGTCAGGCATTCGATTATAGAGAGATAAGATGTGTTGATTGATCTCAGGCATAGCAAATGATCTGAAAATGCGAGAGAATCATCTGCCAGAGTATACAGAATGATCTACAAGATACCGAATCATCTGCTACAGTACGGAATAAAACATCACAATAAATTATTTTAAATCTTATACATGTATATATCTAGTAAGCTATTTGAAAAAAAAACAAATTTCCATGTTGAAGTACGGCTTACCTGACAATTGTGACTAGGAAGAGATCGTATGCAGAGTTTTTGGTGAAGAGGAGAATGCTCGAGTGTGCATCGAGGACGTCTGCTATAGGCAAACTTTAGTAACTTGTACTATTCTAACAAAATGAAAATAATAAGTTTGACGCGTTTTAAATACTACGTATAATAGTAATTTACGACCACAGGTCCTTCGTACTACTGGTGTCTATATTCTGGATACATAGTCTTTGTTTATGCTTTACAAACTGAAAGAAGACGTTCTTTCTTCTCAGTTAACAACACTGAGAGTTGCTGCCTGAAATACAGTGTGTCATTTCGCCTACCCTCGTTCTTCGGAGGCGGTGGGCCTAGCTGGTCGTCTAGCCGCCTCTCCACCTTATCTAACAGCGACTCCCAGCGTGCGACGCAGTCGTCAAACTCCTTGAGGAGTGACGCTGTAAAAAAACCTAATTTATACTATTGATCTGAATTATTTATCAATTTTCTTATTGTTACTTTATTCGACAATCGTGTTCTTTTAATACTCTTGCTCCCTGTGTTAGAAATAAATTTTATTATTTTATGTTATTTTTGAATAAAGGCATGGAAATTGGCTACATCTCTCCAACCAACCTGTTTCCGTTCCATCTGCCCTCAGAGCGTCCAAGGCAAACTCGAATTCGGGCACTTTCCGCACCTGAAAGGATTGCCTGTGTTTTTTTTCAAATTGTTTGTTGTAGATCATTTTGTACTTTGTGGAGGAGTATCATGAAAAAATGAATCATAAATAAGAAAGCTATGAACTTTTCCACGTTTTTCGTTTGCTCGGCTTTTCCCAAGATTCGTGTGGGAGAAAGTGATGTACTCGAGATCTTTTCATTTATTTCTGATGTGTTTCTACACACAATTTCTTTCTGTTTTCGGTACATTCCTAACTCTGTTGAATCAGATTATGTTTATAAGAGAGAGAGAGAGAGAGAGAGAGAGAGAGAAAGAGAGAGAGAGAGAAAGAGAGCAAATGATGTTATATCATGTAGGATGCAATACACATTCTCTCTTTCTCCCTTTCTCTGTTTCTATGCCTCTCTCTCTCTGCTTCTCTCCCCCTTCCGTATCGCATAGTTTACAGAGCGCAACTCACAAGGGAAGTCTTTCGGTGGGGTCCGGCAAACCCCAATATATTATACATTATTCGAAAGCTCTCAACGAGCTGGTAACGTTTTTGATGTTTCTAGCAGCAAAATAAAGAGTTGGAAACACCGATGCCCAGCAACGCAAAGTCATGCATTACATTAATCTCATTCTCTCTCGTACGTTTCTTTTACATGTGATTCATTCAATTATTATTCTTGCAAGGAAAACCTACTACATGGGAAAAACACACAAAAGGAACATAACTAGTGGGGAAATAGATTGTGTACAAATAAATCGTACCTTTCCCAGGGAAATGACTAGCCGATTGCATAATAAGGGCTTTGAATAATTATTCCCGTTTTTCATGCGAAGAAGACCAGTTAGTTCTTTTTTCCTTTTCAGAAATAGCAGAATCATATTACTACTGAGGGTTCACCTGCATAATCTCGAAGAGATTCGCTATTTGGACGGTGAACTCGTTCGAAATGCATCGATTCTGGAGGTAGTTGACGGCGAACATGCAGAGATTTTCTGACATCTTCTGAAGAGAGAGAGAGAGGGAGAGAGAGGAGAGAAAAGACAGACAGAAAAATTGAAAAAAAAATGAGAAAAAGAGAGAGAGTAAACGAGACAGCGTGATGAAGAGGAGTATGACAATGATAAGCCATTCATTCTATATGCTTATTTTGTCAGTAAAAAAATAATCAATTCTTATTTTGCGCATGTCTTTTTCTGCCTCTAGCATTTATGATTAGTTTCCTTCTTTTCTTCATTCACTGTGTTAATATGGAAGTTGAACTACCCTCTCTCTCTCTCTCTCTCTCTCTCTCTCTCTTTCGCTCTCTTTCTCTCTGACTCTCTTTCTCTCTCTTTCTTTCTCTTTCTTTCTCTCTCTTTCTCTCTCTCTCTCTCTCTCTCTTTCTCTCTCTCAAACTCTCTCTCAAACTCTCTCACTCTCTCTCTTTATCTCTCTGCTTCTCTGCCAACCTCCTGACACTCTGCAATCTTTCCATTGATGAATGTGACGAGACTCCGCAGCTGCTCGGCCGCCGTTCCATGCAGCTGCCGGTCATTCTCTTCTGTCGGCAAGACGATGATATTACTCACCTGAGGAGAGAGAGAGAGAGAGAGAGAGAGAGAGAGAGAGGGAAAGATGAAAAGATGAAAGAGAGAGAGAAAGAGAGGTGAGAGAGGAGAGAGAAGTGTGAAAGGGAGAAAGAGAAAGAGAGAAAGAGATTAACCAAGGGAAAAATTAGAAGAAAATCAATACGAAGAGAGAACTTGAAAATGTTATCTCTTATTTTTTTATCGGAAAATAATAATAATAAGCAAGCTACCTCCGCCTCCATGCAGCTGCTACAATAGAAGAGAAGAAGCTAGCAGCAGATGATTCGGATGGAGGGCGAAGAAAGGAAGTGAGAACGCGCGTTTCGTGCGTGCTTTCTCGCGTCGCCGCCGCGTTTCGTGCGCGACTTTCGTGCCTATCGATCCGAGTCACTGCTCACTTTGACTCACTTCCAGCAATCGTCCAAGGGGGCACTCTGGAGAATTATCGATTTCTTTTATTCGATGTAAAGCTTGTTGAAAACGCAACAATATTAGAGCAATGTTGGATAGACTACAATTTCAGTGTCAATCAGACGGAATTCTCTGTGGAATTGGATAGGCAGGCCAGCACGAATTATAGAGAGGAAAATTTCAATAAAATTAAAATAACAGAAAAAAGGAAAAAAAAGATTCATTTGAAAGATATTGTGAATAACTTTTCAGGCCATATCCAAGCATTAAGACTGTTTCTGAAGCAAAAACTCCCGGTAAAATTTTTCAGCCTCCTGGAAACATGCTTGTGATATCTCCTGCTGTTTACTTGAACTTCTTTCTGTACCAATTCTGAATGCATGCTGCGCATTTCGCCCACGTTCATACCCTTTAATATAAAGTTGTCACTCTCTCTCTCTCATTTTCCCTCTCTTCTAATTTCTCTCTCCCTCTCTTTTTCAATCTCGCTCTCTCTCTTTCTCTACATTTCTCACTCTTCCGCTTTCTCCTTTTTCGTCCATTTTTTTCTTTTCTCTGCATCAGATTTTGAGGCGCACATGACAAATTTCTACACGTGGTTCTCCAACGCTCGATTTTGTTTTGTATGCTTCATGGCCTCGTTTCTCCAACGCTCAAGCGATAATTTTCTTTATATCCGCCAATTTACCGGCTTTTTGAATCATTCTGAGATCTCTGCAATCACAAAATTATCTTTCTAACTCTCCTTCTACCTCGCTCTCTCTCTCTTTCTCTTCTCTCTCTCCTCTCTCTCTCTCTCTCTCTCTCTCTCTGTTTGTTTGTCCATTTTCCCCTTTTCTCTCTCACTAAACTTTTCCGACATACACCTAAAAATACATTTGTATGTATCTTAGAGGATATTAAAGGATGACGTCATGTAAGTTGAAGCAAACAAACAAGTAAACATTAGAGAGTATAAATTGGAGTATAAAATGAAATAAATATAGAATAGATTTCTCGATTTTCCTGATTGGAAAATTGTACATCCGACGGTGATTTCTTTTCTTTGTTAAGAAAAAAGGCTGGCTGCAATAAACGTCGTGCAAATGTGTTGTGGAAATCACGGCGATCAACCGACTGCAGACATTGCATGACTTTGAGAGAAAAAAAAAGAAGGAGGAGAGACCAGGAAATCGTGAAAAAAAGAGGGAGAGAGAGAAAGAGTGACAGAAAGAGAGATATAGAGAAACAGAGAGAGAAAGAGAGAGAGAAAGAGAGAGAAAGAGAGAAAGAGTGAGAGAGAAAGAGAGAGAGAAAAGTGATGGAAAGAGAAAGAGAGAGAGAGAAAGAGAGAGAGAAAAGTGATGGAAAGAGAAAGAGAGAGAGAGAAAGAGTGACAGAGAGAGAGAGAGAGAGAGAGAGAGAGAGAGAGTAAATTGATAAGGATTTGGCTACAGAATCTCATAAATGAGACGGAGCGGCGAGCTGTCCAGGTGACAAATTGAGTGAGGAGTCGGCGACAAATGTACAGAGATATTTTGCGCAAATGCCGCAAGGGACCAAGACATTCGGAAAGGAGCGAGATAGAGAGAGAGAGAGAGAGAGAGAGAGAGAATGAGAGAGAGGAGAGAGAGATTGAGAGAAGTAAATGAGGAGAGAAACAGAAAAAGAGAAAGTGGCTACACTATTGAAGTGCGACGAAAAATGCGATCATATCATAGAAGAATATAGAAAAAAACAAATGCAAAATGAAAATGGCGTCGCACCCGATTCCAGCCGGATTTCACCACGCGCAAGCGAAGCCAAAATTGCAGGTTTCTTCGAGCAGCGCCGATGACGCACGTACACAATGGAAATGGGAACGGGAAATGGCAGAAAGATCGGGGTAGACAATAAGAAGAGCAAACCTAAGCAGAGCTTCCAGTTTTTTTTCTTATTTTATTTTATTTTTCTGTTCCCGCGTCGATCTCTCTTTTTAAAGAAAACCATGATCATCATCTATTCGTCTGATGAATTATGTTCTCCTCTTGAAAGTCATTTCAGGAGCACAAAGAGAATTGAATAATAATTTTTTAAAGGTATCAATATCTCTCAGACTTTTCAACTCTGAAAGAGTAGCATTTTGCATATACAACGGGCTTTGTAGAATTTAACAAAGTAGGAATAAAAGGTCATTGATTTAGGAACAGGTTGAAATGAGTTGTATAAAAGGGAATATCTACCTGAACAAGGAAGAAAATGAATAACTATTGGTTTAGTATACATTTATCTAGTTTAGTATGCAAGTATATACATGTTTATGTAAAACGTTGAATAGTTCCGCGTTGTTCATAAGATAATATCTCCTATCCACAGTGTTGGGCATGATAAGAATCTGATAAGAATCATCTGTCCCTACGGATTATAAAAAGGTCGGCACATTTTTTTCTATTCCGGGAATTGAATATTAATCCTTCTAGTATAATGTATGTTTGATTCTACAAGATTAGAATTGCGTGATTAAAATTAGATTGATGTAAATAGAATATAGAATCTATGTACATACATATTTCGAGAGAGGTGCTGGATTATGATTGCACATAAAAAAAACACACACACATCCGGCCTCGATAACAGCATTTTAGAATAGAATAGGAGAGGGTGTCTCTTTTCGCCATAGTGGAACGCAAAAGATGTAGCAAATCTAAAGGAACGGGGGATTACATATGTATGTATGAATGTGGCCAGGAATAGCAGCTAGATAGAAAGCAGATGGAAAGAGAGCACGAAAATAAAAGAGAAGAAAAAAAAGATTCTAAAGGATAAGAATAGAAGCATGATCTATAAAGATAGCGCGGCGGCCTATAAAGGTCGAGGCTATAAAATGGCTCTCAGACTTATTGGGCGGACAAAATCAGAGAGCCACTAAGCTACGCGTGCGCAATACGCAGTACGCATAAAGTGACATCATAGAGTAAAGCTTAGAGATGGGTGCCCTAACCACCCCCCCCCTTACCCTCTCTACCCCTCCCCCACCCCTCCCCCGTCCCCGTCCCTGCCCCTCCTGGTTGGCAGAGGCAAGAAAGAAGGCAGAAGGCCGGCCTTCTCCATTCTACGCTTCAAAGCTTTTCCTTTCTCATGCTCGCTCTCCTGCTCGTTATCGCCTTCTTCGTTTGAATGAACTCTTTATCTCTTTTTCCTTTCTTTCTTTTGATCTCTCTCTTTTTCTCTCTGTGCCTCTCTCTCTCTCTTTTTCTCTCTGTGAATCTCTCCCTCTCTTTCTCTCTCTGTTTTCCTCTTCTCTCTCCGTCTCTCTTTCTCCTTCCCCCTCTCCCTCCTCTCTCTCTCCTCTCTCCTCTCTCTCTCCTCTCTCTCTCTCTCTCCCTTCTCTGTGCCCGCCCGTTGGTCATAATCAGTAGCTGCGCGGCGCAAAAAACAAAAGGCCTCCAAGGCTAATGAGATTTGGATTGACACGGCAAAGAGAGCAAAGCAGCAAGAGCGCAAGACAGAATGAGGAGATAAAGAAGTAGGGAGGGGGGAGTAGAAGAATCTAAGGAAGGAGACAGAGAGAGAGAGAGAGAGAGGGGGGGGGGAAAGAGAGAAAGAGAGAGAGGGTAAGCGAGAGAGAGAGTGACAAAGAGAAAGAGAGAGACAGACAGAGAAATTAAGAGATTGAATGAAAGGAGAGAAGCAGGAGAGATATGTAGATAACGAGTCAAACATGAAAAGGGCGAAGGAAAAGTAAAGGTAATGGCAAAATGAAACAAGTAATAAATGTAACCAATGAATTTAAGGTGATACAAAATGCACTAACAAATGCATAAGAAAGATCTTGAATCATAGCTGTTATCATATCATACAACTATCATACTATCATACATGACGAGTCAACAGAATTAGAATGTCATGTCTCGACGAATTCTTGCTGTGAATATGCAATTTAAATGTTCTCAAAGAATATCTGTTCTAATCATGAGAAGCTCGGGAGAGAAAAACGGAAAGTATGTATGTATGTATGTATATTCCTGTAATTGTATGAACATATGTACATACAAATATGTCTCTTGGAATTTAATTCATCACGAGACACCGCTGTGAGCAGCTGATAAAGATGATTACAAAAATAGGCTTCAGGAAAAAAAGTAGAAAAACTACATAATATATGAATGTATGTACATAGAGATATTTCATCCATTCAGCAGGTGAGCACCAAATTTAGCATCGAATTGTTTTCCTATACTTTCAAGGTTAGCACCCGGAACAGGCGAACAGGAGACGGTTCAAAGTCATTTTTCAGTCATAAAGTAGAAAAAAAAATATTAAAGGACTATTATAGTGGAACGGTAAATAAAAACGAGGCGAAAGAAGACAAGAAGAGCTGAAATATGTATATATGCTTCAAAAAAGTTTAAAGGAAGTGAGTGTTGGAGCTGACGGTGAAGGCTGTCGTTTAAGAAAAAAAGAAGAAGAAGAAGAAGTTCACACCCACGTCGTGCGAACAGACAAAGTAGTTGCGGTTATGAGAAGTGTATTTCAACTCTTTTCGAGAGAGAGGGAAGAGATAGAAAGAAGAGAGTGCAAGAGAAAGGGAGAGAGAGAGGCAGTGAGAGAGTAAGAGAGAGAGAGAGAGAGAGAGAGAGAGAGAGAGCTTTAGGCAAAGTCCGAAAAAAGTCGCGAGTTCTCCCGTGAGGTGTATGCGGGTGTGGGAGCAGCGGCGGGTGGAAGGAGGAGGACAAAGTCACGATGGGCTCAGTCTCGGCCCGCAAGCACAGAGCCATGCCAGAAGACGAAGGGGCTACGAATGCATTTCAAAGCAGAGAACACGAAAAGGTGGAGGAAAATGAGGAGGAGCGAGAGAGAGGTGAAGAGAGAGAGAGGGTAGAGAGAGGTAGTGGGAGAAAGAGTGAAAGAGGGGGAGAGAGGACGAAAGAGAGAGAGAGGTGAAGAGAGAGAGAGAGAGAGAGAGAGAGAGAGAGAGAGAGGGAAGAGAGAGAGGGTAGATAGAGGAAGAGAGAGAGCGAGAGAGAGAGAGAGTGAAGAGAGAAACAGGGGGAGAGAGGAAGAGAGAGAGAGAGAGAGAGTTAAGAGAGAAAGAGGGGGAAAAAGGAAGAGAGAGAAGGATAGAGAGAGATAGAGGTGTAGAGAGAGAGAGAGAGAGAGAGAGGGCTAGAAAGGGAGGCTGCGGCAATTGTTCGTTATTTCATTCCCTGAATCAGACTACTAAAAAAAGAAAAAAAAAAGAGCATCTTTGTTCAGCTCAATGTTGCATGATGTGATTTAGAAGGATTTCAAGAAAGGCTGCATTTTTACAAGTACGTATGCACTTAGAAG
>CALZFC010000248.1:5320000-5345000 GCA_945643635.1 Allodiplogaster sudhausi
GACATTCTCGACTATGCTTTAGTGAATATTGCGTTAATGGATGCTGCTAAGTCGACGGCCGACTCTTCGCGTAGATGGGACACTTGTCAATCGGATGGCATTCTTCGTGAGTGATATCTAATTTGATATCCAATTTGATATCTAATTTGATATCTTATGAGATGATTGCCCGTACTCATTCTGTAAAAGAGTCATTTTCATAAGTTATTCGCATCTCTAATGTATGAGGTTATTGTAGTAGTAGTTTCTTAACTGATTCTTTGTATTCCAAACACTCTAACGTAGTGTTCCAGTCATACTTTCTTGTATCATTCAAAAAAAGAAATTTAGAGTTCCAGGAAGGATTGACGCGAGCCTCTCCACTTATCCTCAGCAACTCTTCGAAACGACAGTATGCAAGAATGCAACTGCTGCCCGGAGATTAGCGAGTTGCCTAAATGACATTGTCAGTTATGCAAGAAGATTATTAATTCAAAAAAAAAAAATTTTTTTTTGCTGTAAAATGTCTTAGTCAACAAGTCTTTTTTCTTCTGGAATCCGCATTTCTCCGGTTTTATGGAGCATTCAAAAGCCGACGACAAGTATTAAACACTGCCATTTCTGTCGAAATTTGATACTCTAGTAATTTTGGACTTATATGGTTTAGTTGAGGTGTCTTATTTCCTCTGAAGGCATCCTTGTCTTTCTTCTCTCGCTGTTTCTTCTCTCTCTCTTCTCTCCCTCTCTTCTCTCTCTTCTCTCTCTCTTCTCTCTCTCTCTCATTTTCTCTCTCTCTCCCAGTCAAGCCGCCTTGTTGACGGCGGAGTGGATGCGCCGATGCGCCCCTTCCTCGATGGCCTCAGCTACCGCCGAAGTGCGCCCCTCCGGCACATGCGATACTGGCAACGTATCAAAGGCGCTTTCAGGTAGCTCTTATTCTGTTTATAGATTGGTTATTATTATTATATATTGAATCATTTATTTATATTGGTTATTATTAAGTTATATATTAATGTTATTTATTCATATTATTTATTTCTTTTATTTATTAATTTATCTATTTTAAATTCAAATATTTGGATTTATACCTCATTGTCTTAGTGCAACAGTGCATTACTAAAGTACTGTATCGAGGTCTAAAGCGATTTATAGAAAGTTGAGCAACGCTAATCAATAATGTTTTTTTTAGGATTATGGCAAAAGTCAAGGATCAGCGATTGTTCACTCTTCTGCATACTGTCAAACAGGTTAATTCAATGTCAGCTTCTGTCGAGGTTACTCTTTTACAATTGGATGAAGTAGCATCTTATCGTTGTCTAGTGTGCTTGTATATATCTATATAAATAGTTTAAAACTACAAACAAAAAAATGATTCGAAATCATGTTTAAAGGTGCCTAATTGTAAAAATATTTTTTATTTAAACAAATACAGTGTACCAAGCTTTCGTTGCAGAAGATGCACTCATCCGCTATGATTTCCAGTCTTCACTTGCCTCACATGGACACTCTTCGCTTCGTCGCTTCCTCCCTTCTCGCACGTATCTACCGTCTCTGCCAGGTAGAAGCAGGCAATAAATGCCATTGTAAATCAAGGAGAACAAAATTATTGTAAATTTGACAGACCCACCCAGAAATGTAGACTTGGAAACTGAATGTATTGCGTACGGGTGAATTAGATGTAGTACGGCTCTCTGGACAGCCCAAAATTAGGATGGCTAGGTATCTTAGACGGTACCTTTCAAACCTTATCAGGTAGAATGGCTGGAATTTAGAACGAGTCCATCGGATACGTGAATAGGAATATTTATAAGACATATATGAGAATAATGAAGTTCATTTACTTGCGATTAAATTTTTTTCATAACACCAAAAACAGTTTTATAGATGCTTATTATTTTAATTCAGGCCCAAGTGCTGGCCGCAGCTGCGACAGACGAGATTATTGGCATTCTAGAGATGTCACAAAATGTTGGGTTTTTATTTTTACTTTCGAAAAGAAAAAGAAAAAAAGAACTTTGAATTTTTATGAAAGACGGCATACATTTTTGTTTATCCTTGGAGAAACTTTTAGATTCTTAAGCATTTTAGGATCGCCTTCGAAAGAAAAAAAAATAGTAAGGTAAAAAGGAAGTTTATTTATTAATTCTTGAAATTATGCATGGAGTATCATTCTCGCTTGGAGATGATGTTCAATTCGCGATCGAAAGTGAGTTTAAAAGGGCGAAATGGTGAAATTAAGAAAGCCAGTATACGGTACTTTAATTAAGAAAACCAGTTTACGGTATTATAATGTACGGTAATTTAATGCAACCTGGCTTACTGTATTCTGTGTTCATTTAGCTAGTGATAAGTCGAGTTTTCATCGCGACACTGGCCGAGCTGAGTGGCCGAGCGGCTAACGAGGCAGCCAAGAATGCAGAGGCATTCGAGTCTTTGCGAGTTTCATGGAGGGAGCATGTGGCGGAGGAGGAGAGGAGTAAGCAGAGGTGAGGGAGAGAGAGAGAAATAGAGAGAGAGAGAAAGAGAGAGGGAGAGAGAGACTGAAAGGAAGCGTATGAAGATTTGTTCTTCAAATTGCTCTATTATCGTCGGAATGTTTTGTTGGAAAAGAAGAGAAATTATGAATATTTGTTGTGAACAAAAAAACTGCTTTTGTGAATGCTAAACTCTTTTGACAGCTGGCTTTGGACGCTGGATGTGAGTAGCTGGAGAGAATTTCTCATCGGTTGTGATAGGCCGATCATAGAGAAGAAGAAGAGTAAAAAGGATGGAGTATGGAAGTGGATGGATACGGTAGTCGAAGAGGATACGGTAGTTGAGAGAGATACTGTAAGAATGGGCAAGGAAGAGGAGGAGCGTGAGAGGAAGCGCACCCGCCTTCTCGATGTGCTACTCGGCGTCTCTGAACAAGACGTCGCCGCCAACCGGGTCCAGGACGCGGCGCTAGGAGTGCTCAGAAAGTCAGTTATTAATGATTAATTTATTAATTAATTAACAATTATTATTATATTCTTTATTTTTGTTTTATATTTAAAAATAGCTCTTCATGTCCTTCCTATCTGACTGTAATGGCTGTGGCAAAATATTTCACAAAAAAAATTTGTTCGAATTTGAGTCAACATTAGCGCACTAGCATTAATTTTTTTCATTTTTTAAAGTTGCAAGAATAAAATTGCATATTTTTTGGTACAATCTTGTATGAAATGTTTTATATGGTTTAGAGAAGTGTATTAAAAGAGAACTTCACTTCAGGCAGACACTCGGCGAGGACCTCGGCGAAGCCATTCAAGTTGAAGAGGATCACGGAAGTGGTGGAGAGGGGACGATGGAGGAGGAGGAGGGAGAAGAGAAAGAGAGAGAAGAAAAAGAGGGACAAGAGAAAGAGAGAGAAGCGAAAGAGAGAGAAGAGAAAGAGAGAGAAGAGAAAGAGAGAGAACCGAGCGAGAAGAAGAAGAGAAAGAAGAAGAAGATAAGGAAAAGTGAAGCGATTTCGGGTGGCAAAGGAGGAGGACAAGAAAATGGTTTGTGCTTCTTTTATTTCTTCGATTTTATTTAAGTTTTTCATTCTTGGTATTTTGGGCAAAAATAGGTAATTGTTAACTAAATAAATAACGATTGGCGAGTATTATCTACTAATTGTAATTGCATAGCTAAGTACAGTAAAAAATAAAGTTGTTTCAGAATCTTCCATTCGAAAGGCGAAGACAGGCGAAGAGAGAAGACGTAAAAAGAGGAAGAAGATGGTTGAATAGCCTTTCTTTTTGTTGTTGTTGTTTTATGAATGATTTGTTGTTATTGTTTTACGAATAAAGTTGTTGTCTTGTTGTCAAGGACTTTTTAAAGTTATCTACCGGTGAACTGTTCCAAGCTTATCTTTACCTGTTACAGTTTCTGTGTAATCTGTGTCTCGAGGGATTTTTGGCATTTTTTTTTTGTTGTTGTTGCTCGAATATCGTTGGGAAAGCAGAAAGATGGGGTTGTGCATAGATTGGTTGCATTTTTTTTGCAAATAATTTCATTTATTTAACAATTTCGAAGCTGTTTTTCGTTGCAGAAGCCATGCCCGATCCAAATAGGATTCAAATATCAAAAGGTTGCGGAAAGATGAACAACTACTGGCTCTGGTTCAATGAGGTTGGAATCGCATTGTCGTTTGAAGAGATTATTCTGAAAGGAATTGAAAGGCATACTGTTGTACCTGATTTGATGAATTTACCATCAAAATGATTTGATTGTACACTGTTTCTTATATGTTTGCTTCGTTTCTTCCCTTCTTTCTTTCCCATTCGTGACCATGTTTAATGGCTTAAGCTTGGTGAACATACATGAATTAGTCTGTAATAATAATTGTAATTAATATTAATAAAAAAATTCAGGAAGGGAAGCAGAAGTTTTCACGGACCTTTAACCGACAGTTTGACAAGCGGAATAAGGACGACGAAGAGGTCATCAGTCAATGGTGGAGGGTGAGCTTGTTCAAGATATTTTGAACATGACTATTATTGTTATTATGTGTACCTAAGTAATAATGAAATATTATTGAATATATATATATATATATATATATATATATATATATATATATATATATATATATATATATAAAGTGAAGTGTTGTTATAACAAGTATTCCTTGAAGGAAGTTCCCGAGGAGAAGAAAGCAGCACTGAAGGACAGAGCGGCTGCAATGAATGATCCCGAGTCAGTGCAGCGGAGACGAGAGGAGCAACGATGCAATTACAGGTGCAACTATTGATTAATACTAGTATATTGTTTATGTTTTATTTATGTTCACTAAGTAATATGTACTTATACATAGATTGCAATCTGCACAGACTAAGCGCACTATTAGTACAAGAAATAAAAGTTCTATAATGCTCGCATTATTACAGTGTAGTTTTCTTAATTTTCAAAATATATTATTTAAACTTGACTCTCTCTCCTCTGACTCTCTCTCTCTTTCTCTCTCTCTCTCTCTCTCTCTCTCTCTCTCTCTCTCTCTCTCGCTTTTCAGAGCCGGCCTCCAAAACGCGCCGGAAGAGCACTTTGTGGCAGCGCGCGTGAATCTGGCCGAGCTGGCCGAGCGCCGCCCTCCCAGGCCGGTGGTCACCGTGGATCCGAGGTCTCTCTGGGTCAGTTTATAACCCCCCCCCCCTCCTTTTGGGTCAGTTTATAACCCCCCCCCATTCTGGGTCAGTTTATAACCCCCACCTCTTCTGGGTCAATTTATAGCCCCCCCCTTCCCTTTTTCTCCTCCTTCATTCCTTTCGAACATCAAAGCCCATTCAAGAATGTCTCTTTTTTATGAAGCATATTGTTATCGAATGAATAATTCTTATATATTGCATAATTACTATATAATATTTCACATGGCTAGCCTGCTAAGAGCTAAAACTTAATGAAGATGTATGCAACAAGTGTAAGTTTCCACAGGGATCCTAATTAGGAAGGAATCCTTCCTAATTAGGTTCCCTGTGATAACTTATACAAGTTGCCCGCTTCCTCATACTGCCTGGTGTGGCTTGTCCACTTACCGGCTGCCTGACCATTCTATTCGAAGCGCGAAATAGCCCGTACTCCCTTGAATGCCCTCTGCTCTCCAATAGCCTTTCTCTCTCTCTCTCCTCTCTCTCTCTCTCGCCAGCTTCCTTCCCTGCCTCTCCCCACCATCTTCTTATCTGTCTCTTTCCTTTACATCATTTTTGTCAGTTTCTTTAGCTGTCTAGCGCGCTTTCGGTCTCTTCATTCTCTCTCTCTCTCTCTCTCTCTCTTTCTCTCCTCCCCCTCCTCTCCCCTTAGCCTTGGTCCTCACAAAGACTTTGTTGTCTTTCGAAGCTCGCTTGCACTCCACCCTCTTCTCCTGCACACAAAGACATGTCCGAGCTGCATTAATCAAATGGTTGGATTGGCGCGAATCTTTCATGAACAAAACACATTCCTTTATCCAAGGGGAGGATATAAATGTTACTATCGAATGCTTACAATTAGCGGAAAACTGGGTGGGGCAAGGGGCTCGGGGCCGGAAATTAATCGTAAGGTGAGAAGAGTAAAAAAAGAATATCAGTAAATCCCCTTGAGTAACAGCGTGCAACAAACTTGTTTGATGCAGTAGTAAATGAATGAGTGAATCTGAAATACACAAACCACAACCTGTTGTTAATTTTTTATATTATATTTTATTTTTAATTTTTTAAAATTTAATTTTAAATGCATTTAAAAAAAACATACTTTAAAAAACTATAATCAAGTATTTTTTTTGTCTTTAGAAGGAACGCCTTCCCGACGAGTTGGCACTGCTCAGGAACAAGTCGATCAAGACAATCATTGATCAGATCACTTACTGGAAGTCAAAGGACAGACATCGTCAGCGATTTTAAAGCTATATTTTATTTACTTTAAATTAATCTAATTTTTTTTTTTTTTGTTTTTGTTTTTTTTTTTTTTAATATTATTCGTATTCAGTTTTAAGCATTCTAATTCATATGTGCAAGAATGAACAAGTGAGTAATAGTTTGAATATACTTAAAAAAACAAATTTTGAGGAAAACATATGCTATAGCATAGTTTTGGCATAATGTGTCTCTTTTTTTAAATGATGTCCTGATAGTTCGTTCAATTTTAGAACGATAATTCTTCCAATGATTTAACTTCCACTACATTTTTGAAACATGACAAGGGCCAAAATTTTTCTTCTGTTTTTAAAGCATTTTGTAATCATTTTTAGTACATATTTGAAGCAATTGATGGTGTAAAGTGACCTTTTTGCAAAGTGCGATTTGCATATGTTGCTTGAATTACCGGTGGAATCCTTTTGTTTACAACAAAAAAAAGGAAATGAAATTCTGCTCTTCATTTTAATTTTCTTTAATATTGAAGCATTCGATCGTCCGCTCACGTTCATCTCAATTACGCCGTACGCGCAGACACCACACGGCGAGTTGGTGCATCCTGCAGAAGTCGCGGTGAGATGGGAGAGAGAGAAAGAGAGAGAGAGAGAGAGAGAGAGGTGAAAGAGAGAGAGGGGGGCTGATTCATGGGAGAAAGAGAGAGAGAGATAGAGATTCTCATGTGGAGATAGAAAGAAAGAGGGACGGGGCTGATGCATGGGAGAGAGAAAGGGAGAGAGCGAGGCATAGAGAGAGAGAAAGAGAGAGAGAGTCTGAAGAGATTAGAGTAAGAGAGAAAGTGAAAGAGAGAGAGAGAGAGAAACTCCCTAAATCCCCAGATTTTCCGTGGCACCTTCCGCGGCGGCCTCTCCTACCATCTGTGCCAGCCGATCACTTTCTACCTCCATACGATCACAAGCGAGAAGCCCGGCCAGATCAACGAAGCACTCTATGGTCAACTCACGAAGAACGGTGAGTACGGTAGAGGCATGGATACGGTAGTGTAGTAGTGGTCAAGGAAACGTATCGTACTGGATACGGTAGATTTGAGCAACCAATAACATCAAGAATCCAGTAGAAACATTCATTATGGTTTCAACACACTTCTCATAGAGAAAAATATTGATTTGTTTTCCCCTTAAATCGAACAACGCAAATTTTATTTCAGCGGAAGACAACGAAATTCCGTGGGAGAGCGCGCCCGATTTCGCTATTAGTCTCGAGATGCTCAAGGATGAGGTCAGTCAATACTTTTATTGCTTAGCATTCTTACTCACATTAATATCTTCTTTTTTTTTTTTAATTTCCCTCCCGGTTTTAATCCTTATATTTTATCTCTCTCTCTCTCTCTCTCTCTCTCTCTCTCTCTCTCTCTTCGCCTCTCTCACACCTCTTTCTCTCTCTCTCTCTCTCTCTCTCTCTCTCTTCGCCTCTCTCTCACACCTCTCTTTCTCTCTCTCTCTCTCTCTCTCTCTCTCTCTCTCTCTCTCATACTTCCGTAACTTCAGCTTCTTGCCGACTTGGAAAACCAACCCGGCGACACTCCTCGTCTCATCCTGGTCCCCGCCTCCCAATACAACGCAGTCATGGGCGCAGTGGCTTTGCTTTTCCCGACAACGTTTTGTTAGTTTTTTTTTTAAATAATTTATATATATATATATATATATGTATATTGTTTTAAAATTTTTTATACTATCAGTTCCACTTAGATAATGGCTGAGAAACTACAACACTCGTGCATAGATAAAAAAAAATTAATTTTTATAAAAAAAAAATAATTAAAAATATATATTTAATTAATTAAAAAAATATATGTAATTAATTAAAAATAAAATATTTAATTAATTAAAAAAAATAAATATATTGAAGCAAATGTCGAGCCTCGCGTCGCCGTCATCGATGACTTTGTCCAGGCCATTGCCACGCATGCCAATGGCCGCATTCCGGTAGAACTGCCGAGAGAGGTCCGTGTGCTATGATTTTCTGTGTAGTTTTTTTTATTAATTAATTAATTAATTAATTTGTTAATTTTTTATTATATATATATTATCCTGGGCGATCGTTCTAGCAAATTTCACTCGTGTTTATAGGAAAAATTCTCCAAAAAAGGATTTATTTTTGTGGTTTCTTTAAATGCCGCATTAATTAAATCGATTCCATAAGGTGTCGTTGATTAAGTTTTATTTGCTTATTTTATAATAATTGGAAATATATATATTTTCTCCCATTTATTGTTTTATAATAGTTGTAATAATGAGTCTAATTTTTGTTGTTGTTGAATTTCTTAATAAATAATGAATTGTAAAACCCTTAAAAAAGAGAATCTTCCTTCCCTTTCTTCAGCGCCAGAAGACGAAGGACGAGGAGGAAGAGGAGGAGAGAGAAGAGAGCAAGAAGAAGAAGAAGAAGAGGGCGCAGAGTACACGGCTACCAGCAGAAGCAGAAGCAGAAGCACCACCCGTGTCGTCGACAACAGCTGGGACTCGCCAAAGGAGAAGGCACGACAACAACAGCAGAAGCAGATGATCGAGGAGGCAGAGAAGCTACGGCCACTCGGCACGTCCACGCCGAAGCTGCCAGATGCCAGAAGGAGGTTAGAGAGGAGACACTGTTTGTATCTCTCTTTTTTGACTTCCCGCCTTTTTCTCACTTTGAACATTTGGAAAAAAGGCGGGAATTTAAAATGAATTTTCTCGCTTCAGTGCAAGATAAGATAAGTTGGTAAATTTTACCCTAGATGGAAACATAAAAAAATGAAAGCCCCATAAAAGACTAATAATATATGTGGGCTAGATATAGTTGTTGAAGATTGTAAATGGGCTTTTCAGAGTTTTAACTCGGTTTTAGCGCCGGGTTGGTTCTCCAGATGCTGTATCGTTTATCACCAATTTTATTCCTAATCAGGTAAAATATAGAGGAAAATAGTAGCGAGTAGAGGCAGTGCTTAAAAAATATATCGCGGCCTTAAATTCGGAAAATATTTGCCTTCAGTGTCCCGCTACCGGCGTCTCCAGTGCAAGGACTCGTCCATTCCAACAGCAACACCTCGATGGAGTCTTATCGATCGGTGGGAAGTGGACGAGGAGAGGGCCGTGGATTAGGTGAGGGGCGTGGCTTCGAAAATTGGCGTGGCCTCGAAGATGGACAGCGATGCAATGAGGGGCGGGGCCAAGCGTGGGACCGCCCACAACGCACAGCATCGCCAACGAGCTACCATAGCAGCTCATCGAGTCGAATTGCCTTCCCATCATCGGTGTACCTCCCTCGACCTGGCCAAGTGTTCAAGCAGCCACTTCATGCTCAGCAGGTTTGGGAGAGAGAGAGAGAGAGAGAGAGAGAGAGAGAAGAGGGAGCAGGGAGAGGAAGAGGAGAGAGAGAGAGAAGAGGGAGCAGGGAGAGGAAGAGGAGAGAGAGAGAGGGAGAGAGAGAGAGAGAGAGAGAGAGAAAGAGAAAGATGGAATGTACTTTTTCCCTTCAGCCGGCTCAATATGCACTCCCGCCCGGTCTTCCTCCGCCTGTCATTGTCTCGGAGCTTATCTTCACTTCAGACGAGGAGGAAGAAGATGAGAGGGAAGAGAAAGAAACAAATGTCGATGAAAGGGATGCGAGAAGAGTGGAGGGAGAAGAAGTGGACGGACCAGGGGAATGGACCGAGGTAATCAATCCTGTTTTTGTTTACATATTAATTCGGTAAGATGAATTTATTTTAAATATTTTTTATAAATATAAAATTAGTTTAGTGAAATTGTTTTATTTTTATTTTAGAGAAATTGAATTTTTTGAATTTTGAAAAATTGAGCCATAAACAATATTTAATATCCAGGGTTTCGGATAGTGTAGAAGAGTACGGTGGCACTTAATATAACTATTGACAGGTCCAACCAGCACGCCGTCGCAGAACGCGCTCGATCGCAGAGCAGAAGGAGGAAGAGGAGAGAGAGGTGTCGAGTCGGAAGGAGGAGACGGCGAGAGCGGAGAGGAATGGTTGGTGAGGGGGGAAGTAGAGAGAGAGAGGGAGAGAGAAAAAGAGAGGGAGAGGAGAGAGAGAGCGAGGGGAGGGAAAGAAGGGGGGGGGAGAGAAGAGAGAGAGAGGAGGGAGTGAGAGGGCGAGAGAGAGAGAGAGAGAGAGAGTGATAGGAAAGAAGGATATATTGACCCTCAATATGGCCGATTCTTCGTTACAATTATTAATAGATTTCTTTTTTTTCGAGTTAAATAATAATAAAAAAATTAAATAAATTTTAATGCAGACTTCACACGCAGTCAACAGAATTTGCTGCCATGGACAAATCCACCGAACATGGACTGCTACATCGCGCCTTCTGCAAAACCAGGTACTGTAGTGGTATTGAAAAAGTTAACCATTAGTAAACTAGGTACTTAGGTGTTACTCACAAAGTTAACCATCGGTATTTAAGCATTGTTAGTATCATTTATTGTTATTTTTCATGCTAATCCGTATGAATTCTTATTCAATACGATGCGATCTTAAATTAGAATGAGAATAGCAAGCCAGTTCAAAAGGGAAAAGAAAAATAAAATTAAAAGAAAACCCCGACTTCCAGTGCATTCTCCACTCCTTGACAGTCTAACTGATAGTGTCTTCGCTCCTGCAATGCATGCTGCAAGAGCGGGTAAGTTGTAGATATCTCTCTCTCTCTCTCTCTCTCTCGCTCTCTGGCTCTCTCTCTGTCTCTCTCGCTCTCTGGCTCTCTCTCTCTCTCGCTCTCTGGCTCTCTCTCTCTCTCGCTCTCTGGCTCTCTCTTGCTCTCTCTCTCTCTCGCTCTCTGGCTCTCTCTCTCTCTTGCTCTCTATCTCTCTCGCTCTCTGGCTCTCTCTCTCTCTCTCTCTCTCTCTCCTCTCCCTCCTCTCTCTCTTCCATTTAATATGCCTTTCCTTCTCGATATCAGCGCCTTCGCAAACATCGTCGTCTATCTTCGCCAAGAAACCGATTCACGCAAGCGCCATTTCTTCTGATGACAGAGGTTTGAGGGAACTTCATCTCCATCTTTCTGTCTATCTCTATCTCGCTCTCTCGCTCTCTCTCTCTCTCTCTCTCTCGCTTTCTCTCTCTCTCTCTCTCGCTTTCTCTCTCTCTCTCTCGCTTTCTCTCTCTCTCTCTCGCTCTCTCTATCTCTCTCTCTCGTTCTCTTTCTCTAACCCTCCCATTCAGGACCCCACAATGAGCATCCTCGTCCGACTGCAAGCGCTTCTGCACCACGTCTCCAGAGTGTCATCTTGGTTAACATTCTTGAAGAATTCAACATTTGTTAATTTATTTTAAATTATTATTAAAATATATTTATAGTTCTCATACTTGTGAGAAATATCAGTATTATTTAATTAATTGTATGCCTAATGATTTAATATTTTTTCTGACGTGATATTGAGCAGAGAGAGAGAGAGAGAGTCTGAGAGAGAAAGAGAGAGAGAGTGAGAGAGAGAGAGAGAAACTCAGAGAGAATGAAAGAGAGAGAGAGAGGGAGGGAGACTGAGAGAGAGAGAGAAAGACAGGGCGAGAGAGAGAGAGAGAGAGAGAGAAACTAATTGAGAATGAAAGAGAGAGAGAGGGAATGAGGGAGACTGAGAGAGAGAGAAAGACACCGCGAGAGAGAGAGAGACTGAGAGAGCGAGAACGAAAGAGAGAGAGAGAGAGCGAACTTTCTTAAGGGAGGCGGCCCGCCGGCTATCCAGGAGGTGATCCAAGTCAAGCCGCCACCACGTCAGGTTGGTCGCCAGGAAGAAGAGTGGGACTGGGAGGCGGATCGAATGGGCCGCGGCACGCCAGTCAGAGGTAAAGGTTTTATTTTATAATATTTTTTTTTATTTTTTTATTAGGAAAAAATATACTTTTCCCCACTATAAACTAGAATTTTTTTCTACAATGAGTTTTTCTTTTATATAATTAACTTGAGATATCACAAGCGCCTTACAACTGAAAATGGAATTATTGGAGCGAGTAACAAAAGTTTGAACTAAAAAATTTCATTTAAAAAAAAACAAAAAAGATGAATGCTCCAAGAGAAATATTTAAATTAAAAATGAATAGAATGTTCAAAGTAATTTTTTTGATTATCAAGTAGGTGCTTAGAAAAAATGTAAAAAAAAAAATAAAATGTAAAAGTTGAAGCTCTCCGCAACAACAACAACACTCGCGACCGCATGCTAGAGCGACGGCCACTGCATCAGCCACAGCGGACGACGACGGTGTCGCCGCCGCTGCCGCCGGCTGAGCCGGCCAGACTGGCCAAGAGGTCAGCAGAGACTAGTTAAAATTTTTTGAATTCCCACCTTTTTCCCTGATCAAGGATTTTGAATTCCCGCCTTTTTCCCTGATCAAGAATTTTGAATTCCCGCCTTTTTGGCCCTATCAAGAAGTAATTAAATGGCGACGTCACTATTAAAGGTCATGGAATATATTTAAAAGAAAACAATTAAACTGATATATATTCGGTGTTAATACATGTTTGCGCGGCAAGATTTAGCCATTTTGATTTTAACTCTGAATTTTTGCCAAAATATTTTGAATAGTCTACTGTTTGGCATGAAAAACGTTTTCTTCTAAAATCGACATGGTTTAAAAAAAAGAGTAGTTGCAGGCCTCCACTACCGGCCACTGAGGATCGCGGGATGCATGGAAATGTCAGATTTTTATGCTTGTATTTTTTTCGAGATATATTTTCCGAATTTATCTGTCTTTGTAAACGTTTTTTTCAAGTAATTGGTAAAGTCGGGTAATATAATATCAAATTTAATTAACGTCCGATAAATTTGTTTAAAATTAAAAGAAAACTAATTCGAATAAAAATTGTCTTTATAGGCTAATCGCCACTTCCGCCCCCAACCGCTGGTGGCTGACGATGAGAACAACGGCAGACAGGCTCTGTTAGAACACATTTATTCTCTCTCTCCCGCTCTTCTCTCTCTCTCTCTCTCTCTCTCTCTCTCTCGCTCTCGCTCTCTCTCTCTCTCTCTCTATCTCTCTCTCTCTCGCTCGGTCACGCTTTCGGCTAGCTCTCTCTCTCTCTCTCTCTCTCTCTCTCTCTTTCTCTCTCACTCTCTCTCTTTCACTTTCTCTCTCTCTCCCTTTCTCTTTCACTATCTCTGTATGTTCTCTCTCTCTCGCTCTCTCTCTCCTTCTTCTTCTTCTCACTCCGTCTTCTCTCTCTCTCTCTCTCTCTTATCAATGAACAAATCCGCCCTTTGCAGGCGTCGCCCGAGCCCTGCACTTCCGGGCCATCCGCCCGTCGGCAATCCATTCGCGCCACAAACGATTCAGCGGTCAGCCGAGGACAGAGCAGCATCGGAAGTCAAGAGTAAGATAGTTTAAAGGGAGAGTAAATATATATTTTTTCGATATATTTATTTGTAACCATAAGTTATGTTAACAAGTTTAATAATACTTCTTCCGAATTCAAGAGTAAGCCAGTTTAGAGCGAGAATTAATAGTAAAAAAATTATTTTTTATTTTTTCTATATATTTATTTCTAACGATAAGTTGTGTTAAAAATGGAATAGTGCTACAACATCTTACTTCAAGTGTTCGTAATAAGATAATTAGCTGGCATTGTACAGCACATCGAAAAGTGAAAATATATTTTGAAAAAAAAATTTTTTCAGCAATTTTATATTTTTTTATCTATTCAATTTTCAAATGGACTTGTCTTGAGGATGCTATATGACTGAAGAGATGAAGTCTGGGCTCATAAATAAGATGAACCTCTTCGCCAGTTCGTTCTGGAATTCGGTAATTAGCTTCTTGTTGTACTCTGATTTAAACATGCAATTTTGTGATAGCATCAGCAACGACTCTATTCTTTCAGAAGGCGCCGTTCAACGCTCGCAAGGGACCTGTGGTGACATCTGGTTAGTGATAAGGAGAGAGAGAGAGAGAGAGAGAGAGAGGGAGAGAGAAAGAGAGAGAGATGAAAAACTCTAGAGGGTGGAGAGAGGAAAAGAAACGAGGGAGGGAAATAGATTGGAACAGGAGTAGTATTGACAGTTCTCACTATATTTCATTAGCCTACGCCCACAATTCCTCCTTCTACTAATTATTGCAGAATTCTGCCCGGAAATGTACCAGTTCTCTCAGCAGTCCGGCGGCCGGCCCCTCGTTGGCGAGCAGAAGCGAAAGGCACTGGCGAAACTCGACGAGGTCAACAATCGACTTTAGAGGGGGTCTAGCGAGGACCTAATAGACCTAACTGCCTTGAGGGACCCAATTGCCGCTGATCTAACCGATCCAAGCTCCCTTTCCCATTTATGGTCAGAATCAGCTCTCCCTAATCCCCTACTTTTAATACATTCCCCCTTGTTGGTCTCGCATTCGTACCTTGTAGATCATCCAGATTGTGAATTTTTTCTCACGTTAAGCTTGCTTATATCGATCATCGGATTGCCAATTCTACTACAAGTGGCTTGATCTCCTTTTGCTCTCTGCAGGAGTAAGCCATCTGTTTTTATCAAGTTCCACATTTTCCTATATTACAGTTACCTTCTGTATCAGTTCTCTTTCTCCCTTTCTCTCTCTCTCTCTCTCTCTCTCTCTCTCTCTCTCTCTCTTCTCTTTCATTCTCTCTCTTTCTCTCTCTGTCTCTTCACTTTCTCTTTCTCTCTCTCTCTCTCTCTTTCCACCTGTCAGAATTCTCCAAGATTTGACAATGCATACACATGTGCCTTCTTTTGACGAGTTAAGAAAGGAGTGATTTTCGATTATCGGATATTTTCGATTGCTGTAAACTAGCGACTATTACTGTATCAGTTATTTATGTTTCCGATTGTTCTTGTTGAGATGAAAGTCTCATTTCCACTTACAGTACTTGGCTACGCAATACTCATCGGATTTGTTGCTATTGTTGACCTCGACGAATTTATTTTAATTTGTCCAAGTCCTTTAATTCGAAAGTTATAAAATATAGATTCAGATGTGTTTTCTGTTGTTTATCCCCAGGCACGAAAATGCGGTGTGCAATGGGAGTGGACAGCCGATACAGGTCATTAAAGAGAAGGAGATGACATCTGCTTGGCTTGAGAGGGAGAACAGGGAACGAAGTAAAGTGGTTGGAAGCGTTACGGAATGGTCTTGACTCACCTTGGGCAATATTATAGTTATAGAAATAGTGTAAATCTAGCGGAAAGCTGCACAGTGCATGAAAAGCTAATATTGAGAGTAGAGAAACAAATCACATAGCGATACCTTCTGGCCCTTGATAGCTATTCTCTTGAGAATTTATGAGTACATTTAAACGATAAAAGAAAGAGAGAGAGAAAGAGAGAGAGAGAGAGAGAAGGAGGAGAGTTGTTCGAAATTATTTGGTGTAATTTTTGTAATAGTTATCGGTGACATCATAAAATACAGTCCAGATAATCCTAATTCACGGTCGCATATAAGAATATGTCGACTAGCTTTCGCATGTTGTGGTCATCTCTTTTCTTGTTTATTTTCTCAGTGAGCTTTTCTTTTTTTCTTTTTCCGTGTTACTTTTCGCGAGTTTGCGCCATTACTTGATTACGCATGCAGCGCTCATGGTTGCATATCTGGCAGTTCTTTCGTTCTTTTTGAATTCGATTTTTTCTTCTTCTTCTCCGACTCTAGGCCCCCAACGCATAAGCGGTAATTACTAATCTTATTGCTATTTATCTTCCTTTTTTTTGCCTGAATACTATCACTTTGACAAGATGCTCTTTGTCGTATTCCAGGGCCGTCGGAAGATCATGCCTGGTGGAGGAAGGCAGCATCCTTTCATGACCTGGTTTACGACGGTATGGCTTTTGTTTTATGGAAAAGTTTCTATTATTTAAAAGGGCTATATTGTGGATTTAAAACCGTATTTAGGAGGCTTCTTTTTTGCTTTATTCATTAGTGTACTCTCTTTTTTCAGCCGTCGATATAGGCTGAATAGAACCCCTTTTGCGTCATAATTCCTTCTCATTATTTATTATTCCTTCTCATTATTTATTATTCCTTCTCATTATTTATTATTCCTTCTCATTATTTATTATTCCTTCTCATTATTTATTATTACTTCTCATTATTTATTATTCCTTCTCATTATTTATTATTCCTTCTCATTATTTATTATTACTTCTCATTATTTATTATTCCTTCTCATTATTTATTATTCCTTCTCATTATTTATTATTCCTTCTCATTATTTATTATTCCTTCTCATTATTTATTATTCCTTCTCATTATTTATTATTCCTTCTCATTATTTATTATTCTTTCTCATTATTTATTATTCCTTCTCATTATTTGTTATACTCGATTTATTTAATTAATGCAGCTGCCTATCTTGCAGAAGGGCAGCCGAATGTTCGAAGAGCGATATGGCTTTAAAGCCGATCAGAAGAATCCTGAGCACTGGTCCATTGTAGACCAAATGTATCAGGTTTGTATTTGGCTCGTGCTCTTTAAATTTTTTTTTTATTATTATTTTGCCCGTGAACTTTTATTGTATTATGGATAGGGAAAACAGTTTATATTGACGACAACTGAATAAAATCATCCTGTGCGATGTACTCTAGGCTTAAAAGGCTAACTCGGGTAAAATTTCTTGATGTTAATACTTGAGTTACTTTGGCGAAAATATGCATGTTATCTTTCATGCTTGAAAATATCAATCAATAATTGTGCAGCCGAACTGCGACACCTCTCCCCTTACTCAGTTTATGAGGGATCTCTTACATTGCTCACCTCAGTTGGTAAGTAGAAAACATTCCTCTGGGCTTTCGGAGGTCCTGCGACCACACTTTTATTACCTTGGGAAGGACGGAGCTAATTGTAAGTAAATATATAATCATTGTCGCTCTCTTCAGGAACATCGCGGTATCGAGATTGCGCGCAGAGCTAACGTTTCTGTGCCCGCGGATGAGTCCTCAGGAAATGAGAGGAGGAAGGAAGCGAGGAATGAAGCACGGCGTCCAACAGCTAGCTGTCCACCGTTACTACTCTCTTTTATTTTATATTTATCTTATTTGATCTAATGCACCATTGGATCGGACCTCGTTAATTTATCTTAATTTTATGTATAATTAGATCGGGCCAATTGTATGATTGACTGAACAATCTTATAAGCTTATAAGCATATATCTTTTTTTTATAACTTTCAACCAGTGTAGAAGTGAGTTTAAATCCATTAAATTTTCCCAATTTTTTTCTGCAAAATGTATTGTTTGATAAGGCGCAGAAATAGGGAGGGGGCTATCTATGTGCATTCAGTCCCACGCCGCCCGTGCGAGAGCCCGTTCGAGCGGCCGCGCCACCAGAACCGCGAGCGGCAGCCGCAGCGGCACCGGCCGTCGTGGATGACTCCATTAGTCGTCAGCCGGTGAGTGTTCTCTTATTGTTGAAAAAAAATTTTATTTTTTATTTTTTTTAACCAACAAAATTTTACCCATTTATGCAGTATTCCTTCAACTTTTTTTTTAAAGAAATTTTTTGAAGTAAATAAAAAATTTTGCGCAGTATTAATTTTCTGATTGTGCTTTAAATATTTGACATTTTTTTGATGCGGAGAAAAAAAAGAAGATTTTCAGCAGTATTTATTTTCGGAGCTATGAATTTAATTTTAACATTGAGTGTTATTGAACGACGAATTAAATCATAAAAAAAATAAAATAAAATAGATACATTATGTAATAATAATCTCACAACTGAAACACTCTTGATAGAATACGTGTCTTGCATTCTGTCTCAAGAGTCTCTCAAAAATAATGTGTATTATTATTTGTTGCATATCTGTTGCTTATTTGCAGTACGCTGAAATATGCGCCTGATCCATGAGAGATTACTGTAACCCCTCCCGCCAAGTACCGTAGTCCTAAACACACTTTGGTAACCCCCCCCGGGATGGCCATTTTTCACTTTATAACCTCCCCCTCTCCTGGTTTGTTGTTAATTTTTGCACATTATGTAAGCCCCCGGCCCTGGTTCAGAGAGACAGCCGGCCACTATTTCAGCAGTACTGCTTATATTTGAATGAATACGCATTATTATCTTTGAAAGGTACTCTTGATAGAGAGCTCTGGGGCATCATATGCTGTGCTCATTTGAGGTGTCTCGCGGCATCTTCTTCGACCGGCCCTCCCTGCCGAGCACTTCGGAAGCGCCTTTTTCGCCAGAGCTGCCAGAGCAACACCAGTTCGTTTCCTTTTCTTTCGCTCTCTCTCTCTCTCTTTCTCTCTCTCTTTTTTTGCTTCTAACAATATGTTACACGGTAAGTATAGTTTGCTAAAATACTCTAATGTTATACTTGCATATCGATTGCTTAATGACATACTTACCAGTTGGACTTACTTATTATCTAAAAAGAAATCCTTATTCTTATAAATTTAAACTTACAGCACTATAAATTGGCTCTTTACTACGCTTTCGATGTATATTATCGGTTCGCAAACATGCATAATATTGTCCAAAAATGTATGGGATCCACAGTGTTTGTTTTCTCGCTCCAAAAGCTCGTTAAATGTTCCTCAATCAGTCGCTCTTATCACTTGCATGGATCTGTCCATTTGCGGTCATAAGGATGGCTGTCTACTTGGTTCCTGCTGGTTGTAATAGGTTCCATATTCAGCCACCAGCAACACCCTGGCTTCGCTCCTCTCGCTGCCTTCTCCCACCACCCGGCACTCCCTCTGTCGGAATACTTTCCACAGCGGCCGAATGAGAGGCTAGTCATCCCTTACTCTCTCTTTCCATCCCTCCCGCTCTCTCTCTCTCTCTCTCTCTCTCTCTCTCTCTCTCCAAGGTCGCAAGAACCCGGAAAATATAAAGAAAAAAAAGATTATGAAAAGAAAGGTGACTAATCCTTGTTTTAGTCGCTCACTCGCTCTCTCTCTCTCTTTCTCTCGCGTTCTCTCTCTCTCTTTCTCTCTTTCTCTCGCTCTCTCTCTTTCTCTCTCTCACTCTCTATCTTTCTCTCTCTCACTCTCTATCTTTCTCACTCTCTCTCTCTCACTCCCTCTCTCTTTCTCTCTCTCGCTCTCTCTCTCTCTCTCTCTCTCTCTCTCTCTCTCTCTCTCTCTCTCTCTTTACTCCTACTCTTCTTTCCAGACATGCGCAGAATCGACACAACGGTTACCCTGCTCCCTCTCTTCCGCTGTCCGAATACTTTCCTCCACCTCGTCCTCTGGAACTGCCACAAAGCAGAGAGCGCAGGTCAGTGGGACTTTCCCTCTTTCTCGCTCTCTCTCTCTCTCTCTCTCTCTCTCTCTCTCTCTCTGTCTTCATAAATTGGCACCTTATTTTGATTTCCAGAGCTAAATTAAAACAAACGAATTTTAATTGCACACTGATTGATTATGGCTAGAGTTTCTTTACGACAAGATTTTCTATTTTCTGATCAGGCAATGAGTGCCAATATAGACTCCTTGGAATAACGCTGTTGGTTAGGGAGGGGAGGGGGGGGGTTCTTATTGTTAGAGCACGGAAAGCAAGGTTGGGCAGCAGAAGCTTGTACGTCAATAAAAAAAAATGCCTTCTGGAATGTCCAATCTTAGGGCGGTCCGTAAAAATAGACGACACCATTTTAATCCTGTTTCTGATAGACATGTAAAAAGTATTCCTGTTACTTTTCTCAGAGCCGTTGACCGCTCTGCGAGACAGATGGCGGGAAGAGAAGAGAACGAGAGACGCGGCAACGGCTACGGTAGTATTGGGCAGCCCCATGGCCGGCCGTATAATGGCATGCATGATCAGGTGCGAGTTGGCTATTTTAATGTCTTTAATTTTAACGTTTCAAAATAAAATGGTGGCATATTTTATTTATAAGGGTTTTTATTCAATAAAAAAAAGATGATATGGGCTTTGGGCGCAGTGCTAACGAATTTTCTATTTCACGGTCCTCCCTCCCAGGGAGGCCGTAAAATATACTAATGAGGCTTCGAATTTCTTGAGGATGTCTACGCCAGACAGGCACGGGTTGTTGCCCGACGCACAGACTACTCGCCGGAAACGCGTCGAAGACGTATGTTGTTTATTTATTATTATTATTATTTTAATTTGTTTTTATTTTATTTATTTCTTTGGTTATTTAAGATGTACGATCCTTAAAGTGTTCTCGACAATTTATTTACTTACTTATATATTTGTTTATAGTATTTTTGAAATTTGTATGTGACGATACATTGTTTCAGCTATATATGAAAGTAGCAAATTATTTTGAAGTAGTCTCACGTTCTCAAAAACATGGTTGTGGACGTTATTCCCTAGTGCTATAATATTAGCCAGTATGGTGGCAAGTTTTGTTGTAGAAGCGTAATAATATTCAACTAAACGGAATTCTAAGTTATCGAAATAAGGGAAGAAAAGCCTACTCGTGTTGTAGTCATCCAAGAAGGTCGCGTCGAGCTGAACGAGAAGATTATGGCCAACTACAACAAGTTTAAGAACTTCTACTGGGAAAAAAGTAAGTTTTTTTTTTCTATTTTTTATTCATTTAATTATGAAATGCTTAAGAGAAAATATAAGTAATTTTTTTTAAATTAATACTATGTATAATTCTAATTGTTTATCATTTGTATTTCTTTTTTTTTCATCCATAAAAGCGTTTTCGAAGCTGGATAGTTTAGTGTATTTATGTTTATTTTGGCCTTTCTTCCCCAGATCGACACAACCAGCGAATCCAATGCAAAGGGGCCGACTTCGAGAGAGTTCATGATAAATCCGGTTAATGTCAACGTATTCTTTCGTATGCTATGTCATTTTATAAAGAGTTTCGGGATTCTATATTAAATCTCCCTCTCTCCCTCTCTCTCTCTCTCTCTCTCTCTCTCTCTCTATCTGTCTCTCTCTTTCTCTCTTTTTCTCTCGATCATGTCTACCTCCTATCTCTCTCCTTCACTCTTTGTCTGACTACCTCTCTCTTTCTCTTACGGTTCCCTTCTCCTCGGCTTAATTTTATCTTTTCGTCGGTCATCCACAGAATTTCTTTCCTTGCACCGGTGTTCCATGCGGGCTTTTTCGCAAAATTCCCTTGTTTATTATCTCTCCTTTTTACCACAGTATTTATAATTTTTTATCGCTCTTCCTCCCGCGTATGTTCATTTACATTTATTCAATTTGATCTGAAAGTATTCTTGTATAATTTGCTTTACTTTTTCTTCTTCTACCTGCACTCTTCTCCACCGAGCCATTTTAGGACTAGAGGCTGTTCCTGTTTCTCTCCAACCCTTCCCTGGAACTTTTTTTTGTTTTATTTAAAGGTGGTCCAAGGCGAAGATATAGTGTTCTGTTTTTTTTTCTCCATATTTGTTCAGGATGAGCTAGAGACTTCAATTGCAAGTGTCCCGAATTCAGAAAAAAAAGAAATCCCTCTCGCCTCTCTCCTCTCTTCGCCCTGCCTTTTATTGTTGCCCTTTTGTTCTCACTGTACACACTGCTGATCTACCCGATGTCCTCTCTCGCCACCTGTATATTCCCCGTTGTTTCGCTGATATGATGTTATCAATTGGACGGCCTTTTGTGATGAACATTCCTGATCTTCTTCTCTGCAAATTGCTCTTAAAGGAGCCAGGAACGCACTGTTGAATTCTCACATTTTTGCCAGACGCAAGGACGAGAGAACTTGTTTGTTTTAAAGACGCAACTAGAATGGTCAAGGAGAAAAATTCAAATGGAATACGGTTGAGTTTCTTGCTCGTTTAATTTGTTGTTCGAATGTGATGGTAACATACGATGGCTGAGTGATGCGGGACATTTCGCAGAATTAGAAACCAAAGTCGTCAATAGCCACAGTCACACTCTAATCACAAGGTAAATCATATTGATAATGAAGGAAGTACTTATCATTGGTTTGCGGTAAGTTAATTGGTAGTGATTGTCTCTCTCTCTCTCTCTCTCTCTCTCTCCTCTCTCTCTCTCTCTCTCTCCTCTCTCTCTCTCTCTCTCTCTCTCTCTCCTCTCTCTCTCTCTCTCTTTCTCTCTCAACTGCGGTCTCTGTGCTCTCGGCTTGCCCTCTCTCTTCAGTTCTAAATCCCACTTCCTTTCTACGCATGGTCCTTCAGCCTGTGAGGTAACGCGGCCATCCCATGTGCAAGAACATGTTCCAACATGTTACCATCCTCACGCGTTAGCATCCTATTTGCGCGCAGCCCTTTCGAAGAAATCCATTGAGTTCGCACTTTGAGATATATGTGTTTGTTAAACCGTTGCGGGCATTCTGCATGTTTTGCGCCCAATTTTTCTTATTTCTCTACTTCTCTTGTTAAAACGCCTATCTCTCTCCAAATCTTTTCTCTCTCAACATCCCTGTGTCCTACTATTCCAATTTCCCTGTTATATGATACCCTTTAAGTATTCAAATACTTTCCCTCACTACTCTCTACTTCTCTCCGCCGATCTCTTCTCCCTCTCTCCCTCTCTCCCTCTCTCGCCTCCATCTCTCCCCACCCTCTCCTCTCTCCGCTACATCTGTCTGCATACTCTCTCTATCTCTCTCTCTCCCTCTCTCTCTCTCCCTCTCGCTCTCCCTCTCTCTCTCTCTCTCTCTCTCTCTCTCTCTGTCTCTCTCGATTCAGATCCACTTCGATGTCCGACCGCGGCTTCCACTTCAGCGATCTCTCTGATGAGGTGTTCCTCCGTCGCGGAGGAACACCTCATCAGAGAGATCCACAGCGACCGACTGACAGGTTGGTGGTTATTTCTGCCCTCGCCCCTTCCCTCTCAAAACTTCTCTCGCTCTCGCCACATTCCACAAGTCTTAACCTCTCTCTTTATCTCTCTCTCTCTCCCACTCTCTCTTTCTCTCTCTTTATCTCTCTCTTTCTCTCTCTCACTCTCTCTTTCTCACTCTCTCTCTCACTCTCTCTCTCTCTCTTTCTCTCTCTCTCTCTCTCTCTTTCTCTCTCTCTCTCTCTCTCTCTCTCTCTCTCTCTCTCTCTCTCTCTCTCTCTCTGGCTTTACTCCTACTCTTCTTTCCAGACATGCGCAGAATGGACAAATCCGCAACGGTTACCCTGCTCCCCCGCGCCTTCCGCTGTCCGAATACTTTCCGCCTCCTCGAGAGAGCAGGTCAGTGGGAAGAAGGGATTCATAGGGTTAAAAAAAAATATATATACACAATTTTTATCCGTTTATTTCCACTCACCTTGACTTCGGAATGAAAACAGCCGGTAGGGTCGCTCTTCTAACATTCCCCGGCTCTCTGTCTCTTTCTCACTCCCTATGTCTATCTCTCACCATATCTATGTCTCTCGTTGTGGACAGGGTGATGCCAGTGTCTTTCTCTGGTTCACGCTTCGCCGCGCCTAGACATGAACGCATTGACCGAACTGACGAGAACTACCGCGCCCTCGCGGCTGTCGAGGCTCTCCGATCTATTCGTGATTGTAAAATGCATATTATTGATACGGTTCGTGCCCATATGTTCATTATGATTATTCGAAATCTTGAAGTGAGCTAGAAGAGCTCCCGTTTGTTTGGAGTTCAAGACAATAAATAAGAACTTATTCGATTAAATCAAAAGTGATAAATAGATTCTAGACTTTTTTATTTTTATTTTAGAGTTCCGATGATTTTGTGATACCTTATCCCTCGAGGGCGACGTACATTGAAGGGGAAGAAAATGAAACACTTCGTGTGCCTAACTCCAAGAAGATGATAGATGAATTTATCGAAGACAGCGGCCATAGCAGCGTTCGTTCTTTCCATTTATGTTGTATGGTTCAAGAATGCACATTATATTCTTTCTTCAGAACGCTTGGTCGGACCCCACAGAAGCGGTGGATCGTTCCACTGTAGCACAGTCTGAAGTGGGTGTCGACCCGTCGGAGCCCACGACTCAGCTCGAGCTGAGACTTCCGGACGGTCGTCGTCTCGTCAGCTCCTTCAACCACGCCCACACTCTTTCTGCTGTTCGCTGCTTCCTTGTCTCTGCATCCCCTGCTCTCGCATTCGCTCCCTTCGAACTGCGCACTTCCTACGCGAACCAGCCCATTACGGATGAAACGCTGTCACTCAAGGATGCCGGTCTCATCAACTCTGCTCTCATTATCCGAAACATCGAACGGGAATGTGTCGAATGGTGAAGTCCCGATGAAGTCTTTGTTCCGTCCCTGTCAGAAATCCTATTCTTAGGATCTTCTAATCATCCCTTTTAACGACCGCTTCGTGTTAATTATATGTATAGAACATTTGACCATTATGTGTATACATGAACTGTGCTCTTGTTTTGATAAAAAGAAGTACTTGTGTGATGAGCAGTCCAGATCTTCTCTGCAACTTGCTATTAAAGGAGCCAAGAGCGCTATCTTGAAATCGCACATTTTTGCCTGACGTAGGACGAGAGAGAGCATATGTTTAAGAGAGACGCAACTACAATGGCAAGGAAAATTCACATAAATTGCGGGTTGGTTTCGTGCTCCTTTAATTTTGTGCTATTATTAGTTTGTTTGAGATGGAAGAGTCAAGCGGGACATTTTCGTATTGGATATGAAGTTGAAAACAAGGTCATTATATATCTTCCTATAGATATTGATGTGTTCAGTGAAAGCCGCCTCCTTATGTCGGTGAATTCTCTTTGATTGTATTCTCTTCAGATCATCAACAATCGCGCTCTCTCCCTTTCTCTTTCTCTCTCTCTCTCTCTCTCTCTCTCGCTGCTTCTATCTACGTCGCCAATAATAGCAAGGATATC
>CALZFC010000248.1:5347500-5350000 GCA_945643635.1 Allodiplogaster sudhausi
CTTAAGGAAGAGAATGTTCTGGTCATTCATTGAAAAAAAAATTTATATTATGATTTAAAAAAAAAAGTTTTTTTTTTCATAATTTTCAGGTGGAGAATCGCGAAGAGCGACTCGCCGTGATCGGAATAAACAAGCCCGAGGGCGAATATCTGGAAGGTACACAAAAAATATTAATTAGATTTTTTAAAACGTTTTTTCCTTATTTATTAATTTATTTATAAAGGTATTTATTTTAGCTAAGCAAACAACTCTGATAGAGGTATTTATTTTGAGCTAAACAGAGTAATTTTACGAAATCATCAACTGCCGAGTTGTTTTGGCAATCGTTTGGTGGAGACGTTGAAGGAAAGGGAGTGATAAAATTCGATAGAAAAAAGAGATTAAAACGACTGATTTTATGATGATGATTAATTTATTTTAATGAATTAATAAAGTTAATTTTGCTCATTTTTTTCTTTACTTTGCAGCACTGCTCCGCGAGAAGCGCGAGCAGCAGAGGCGACTCCTCGACAACTACAAGAAGTTCGCGGACTCCTTCTGGGCCAAGAGCCGTGCCCAGAAGCATGCTGGAGGGGGTATGAATAGGACTGGGAGAGAGAGAGAGAGTTGTAGTGAGATGAAGAGGGAAAGAGAGCGAGATGTGTAGGGAGAGAGAGAGAGAGAGAGATAGAGAGAGAGAGTTGGAGTGAGATGAAGAGGAGAGAATGAGTGCGAGATGAAGAGGGAGAGAGATAGAGAGAGAGAGAGAGAGAGAGAGAGAGAGAGAGAGAGTTCCCGCTTTCAGAGGGAACCTTGTCCCGCTTCGCAAAGAAGTAGTAGTCTTCTGACTACGTTCTTCTTCCGTCCTTGTCTGTTATCTGTTTTTTGCAATAAAGTATATATATATCTTATTGATTCCGCAACAACGTCAAGAATGAGACTATTTAATTGTAACTAGAGAGAGAGAGCAATTGTTCATGTCGAATGGTGTTATCTCATATCAGATAAGTCATGGCTTCTGTAAAAAAAAGAGAAGCCCATTACATAGTGGCCATGTTGCAGATATCCTTTTAGCCTTTTCTGAAGAAAACAAAAACATTATCATTTTGCCACTGAATTCGTCAAAGCTTCTAGAATGCCAATGGTAATGCTATTTTACATCAACACATTTTGAATGCGTCGGATTCCGATGTTCCCTATTGTCGTATTGCTTATGCTGCTGGTCGGCGGAAAGTGAAGATGTCGCGAAGGAAGGAGCGCGCACGAAGCGCGCAACTAATGGCGAGCTCTTCCAGCTTTTGGCGACTCTGAAATTTCAAATCACAGAGATTTACTATTCTTTACCCGCGTCTTATACCTCCTTCATAGGTCAATTCCTCGCTATCTTCACCTATCTAGGCGACTCTCCCCCTATCTCTCTCTCTCTCTCTCTCTCTCTCTCTCTCTTCTCTCTCTCTCTCTCCTCTCTCTCTCTCTCTCTCTTTCTCTCTCTCTCTCCTCTCTCTCTCTCTTTTTTTCTCTCTCTATCCAGGCAAACCTCTGGCGGTGTCCTTGTAGCATCGGCGAGCTTTCGCACGGCATCTCGAATGCCTCTCTTCAGACTCTCCTCTACGGCGGGCGCCTCTGGGGGTAGATCAGAAAGGGGCGCGAGAAGTGCCTGACAAAACAAAATAGTATAGAATCAGTTTATCATTTTATTGACCATATTTTATATATTTCATGATTAGTTTCTTTTTTTTTCAACGAAAATTCATTATACATATGATCTTCTCTATTATTCATAAATAAACAAAAAAAGCTTTTCTTTCTTTGGAGTCCATCGAAGTGCAGCTTCAGAATAAAAATAAAAAAATAAAAAAAAACCTACCCTCAAGAGACGCGGTTGCGCCCGCGCATCATTTAACCAGTCTCCCTGACAAAGGGGAAAACCAAACTCTCAATCGAAAAGCCTTTCTGAAAACACATAGTATAATAGCCAACAATCAGAGTAATTAATCTAATTTTACTTTTAATTATCTTATTTAAAAGGAACTTTAATTGTACAGAAAGAATGCGAAGAATTTATGAAACACTTTTTTTTTAAATAATAAATAAATAAATGAATAAAAAACAAAGAGAGAAACTTCACAAAGCAGAAGCCGATTGCACGTCAGTCGATCGGGAGTACGCTCAAAGTAGAAGCGGACGACGCTCTCGATCGTAGAGCAGAACGGAATCAGGCCACAGACAGTCGGGATCAGCACGTTCAGAGGAAAGTTGTCTGCAGAGAGAGAGAGAGAGAGAGAGAGAGAGAGAGAGAGAAGGAGAGAGAAAAAGGGTGGAGAGATGGAGATAGATAGTGATGGGCGAGAGCAATAGCAAATAAAGAAGGAGACGAGAGAGAGAGAGAGAGAGAAAGAGAGAGAGAAAGAGAAAGAGAGAGAGAGAGAGAGAGAGAGAGAGAGACGAAGAAGTAGCAAAGAAGTGAGAGAAAACGAGAGATTGAGAAAGAAATAGAGAAAAAATATAATAATGAATGTTT
>CALZFC010000248.1:5355000-5445000 GCA_945643635.1 Allodiplogaster sudhausi
AAAAAATGAGGGAAAAGGTAGTTAAAAAATAAACTTATTTTAATAAATATTAAAAATAAATTTAATTCCATTTAATTTATCTAAATATAAATATAAATAATGGTATTAAACCCCTTAAGCAGTATAACACTGACTATTCTTTCTGACGAGCACAAACTCGGTGCAGCCCGTGGACGCGATGGAGGCGGCCAGATCGATTGGCTGATCTGCTTGGTCAATGTGCTCGAGGTGGTAGTCGGGAACTGGACAATAAATAATTTAAAAAAAACAATTTTCATTTTGATAGAAAAAAAGACCATTAAGATTTAAAGAAAAATACCAGGAAGATTAAAATAAATAATCAATTTTCATTTTGATAAAAAAAACACCATTAAGATTTAAAGAAAAATACCATTTTGTCTTGGTTATAAAAAGAATCGTTTTAAATATATACTAAGAAAATAGATAATTTACAGTGGCTATAAAATTTTTTTTCCAATATATATTTTATTATGTAGTAAAGTAGTAGTCATGAACAATTGTTTCCAATATATCTTATATTAGTCTAATTTTATATATATATTTTTTTTACAAGAATATAACAAGACGTCTCTAACCAATCTCGAATGCGCTCTTCTCAGCTTCGCTCATTCTCTCCACTCGTCTCTTCACTGCTTCGTCCCGCAGCCATCGGAGGGGCTGCTCGAGGTGCGGTAGCTCGAAGGCGAAGTTGTCACCATTGGGCAGGTACCTGATGTGCATCATATGTAATCTGTTTGGGAATACGCGTGAAGAAGAGCGGGAATCTAAGTTATTTCTATTTTCAAAAGGTCACATATAAAAAAAAGTTCTTTGTTTAATTACTTGTAAGACCGTAATCGATGAGATAATTAATTGGCGCACGTTGCCAGAAGAGAAGTACGTAGAGCTTGACTCCATGGCATCAAGATGAAATTTGCATAAAGATAAAATTTGCATAAATGAGTTCTCTAACTAAGAAGAGAGAAGAAGCTTACACTAAGACCCGGATGCCTACGGGACGCCCGCTCCCGGACCGAGTCGGCCTCTCGCGCAGCGCCAGCACACGAAAGCCGACGTCGCCAATGCAAGTTTGCCGGTCGAGGGGAGGGAAATCCTCATCAACCTGAGAGAGAGAGAGAGAGAGAGAGAGAGAGCGAGAGAAAGAGAGCGAGAGAGAGAGAGAACCAGAGAGTGAGAGAATGCGAGCGAGGAGAGATATAGAGAGAGAGAGAGAGAGTGGAAAAGAAAGACAGAGAGAACGGAAGAGAGAGAAATGGAGAAAGGTAGAGCGCGAGGGAGACATATAGAGAGGAACAACCAAGAAATCCATTCATACCTCTCCATTCTCCTCTGCAATGAACAAGGCGAGGTCGTCTGGAGAAGTTCTGAAAAAAAAACCCCTCATTTTTTCGTCGGCTGGTTACTCGGCTTTTCTATCTTATCTATCAATCTTAATTTGCAATTCTTACTTTTTTGCAGCACCCGCTTTATTAGCATTAAAATTGGTGATTATAGATAGCGAAATTTTATTAGATATGTAAATGACTGCACTAATGAAACTACCTTGGAGGAATGAAACAAAAATAAACAGAAATAATAAATAAATTAATAATGATAATAATAAACCAACTCGATCCGAACATCTCTTGCCTCTGCATACTTTAGGCAAGCGAGACCAGTGATCTCGGATATTCTGGCGCTTCTCTTCACACGAATCTTAAAAGAAATTCACATTTTCATCGACTTAATATATCAATATGTATTTTTTGTTTTCAACATAAAATTATTTAAGTTTTTTTTATGTTAAACAAAATAATATTATAATATAAAGATTAGATCATTTATAAACTATTAGATATTATTTTCCCTACTATATATAAAAATATAATATAAAATCTGCCCAGTTCTCTAACTCACCTTTATCGAGAACGGTTGATCTTCTCTTTCTCTCCTCTGCTGCTCCTCCTTGTTGAGATAGAGAATGAGCAGAGAAGTGACTGATGGCTTTGCTGCATCCGCTTCGTCCACTTCAATTGATGCGCACGCGCGGAGTGCAGCATCGAGAGCTACCGTAGTCTGTCTCATCGCGCCGGGACCATTTTGCGAGAAGTGTCTAGGTTTTGGAGGATAGGGTACTTTCAATGCCAATATCACAAAAAAAAAATTACGTCACAAAACAACAATGGAAAATGAAATGTTACAAAGCATTGAATTAACTGAAAAGCTGTTTATCTCTCTCTCCCCCTCTCTCTATCTCTTTCTCTCTCTTTCTCTCTCTCTCTCTCTCTCGCTCTGTCTCCTTTTCTCTCTTTCTCTCTCTCTCTCTCTGTGTCTCCCTTTCTCCCTTTCTCTCTCTCTCTCTATCTCTCTCTCACTCTCTATCTCTCTCTCTCTCACCTGCTGAGTACGCTCTCGTTTTCTCTGCGTCTCTTGAGTGCCTCTTCGATCTCTGCTTGCGTCCGTGGCTGGAAGAGTCCATCGACACTTCCACGTTGCGCATTCGTTCCACTCTCGATGTCGCCATCTTGAGCAAGGATATTCTTTTCTTCTTATTTTTTTTTAAATAGATCCCCATTAATCTGAAATAAGTATATTCCTCTTATTTTTTTTTTTAAATATATCTCCATTAATCTTTAATAAGCGTATTCTTCTAATTTTTTTTTTTTAATTGCAACCACTTTTTTCTCAAGTAGAATTTTTTTACTGATAAGAAACTAACAATTAGTATTTCTTAACGCACAAAAAAAAACATTTTTTTAAAAACGAATAAATTTAAATGAAATAAAAAATTAAAAAAAATTAAAAATTACCTGCTTCGAATCGCATCTGATCCGAATCGGCTGTCAACGCACGGAGACGTCCTTCAATAAAGTTGCGAGTGGAAGAGTGCTTCGTGAGATCGGTGGGAATCTGGAAATGTGTAATTATTCATTTCTTCATCAACTAAATTAAATTATTAGTGGCAACAATTAACAGTGAATAATCAGAAGAATTTAAAGAAAATAGAGATGGCAAGGTGCGTTAATAGTGGATATATTATTAGAAATATGAAACACTAATAACGTAAAAAAATTAATTTTTTTTCGAGTGACAGCATGCATCATCACTGAGTTCTTCATTTAGTAATTAAATTTCGCTCTCTCTCTTCCTTCGCTCGCCCTCTTTCGCTCTCCCCTTTTTTCTCCTGCACTCTCTTTCACTCGCTTTCTCTCGCTCCCTCTCTCCCACTCCCTATTTCTGTCCACTTATCATCTGTCTTTATCTCTCCCTATCTCTCTCTCTAACCTCATAATCCGGCGAAGGGTTCTCCTCGCACTCGTCGCTATCATCCGAGTCTGTTCGGAAGTCAATTGGAAGGCCGCCGTGCTTGGCTCTCCTGACACCAAAAGGATTGATAGTGTAGGTCCCTTAACACGAAAACGATACTACATAGCGTTTTTTTTCTTCCTCTTCTAAATTTATAAAAGCAAAACAATTTTGAATAACATATCCTCCAAAAAAAACATGTGGCCTGGAAAGAAAAAAAGCTTCTTATTTTTTTTTTAGTTATATAAAATGCTGACAAAAAAAACATTTCGAAACCATTTACTGTCACTATTATACACTAACTCATGACTACGCTAAATTGAAGTCAGTTTGAAGAACCACTGTTCATAGTAAGCACTATAGAGCACATAGGAAGTACTACATTAACACCCACATCCCCGAGTACTAGAGTACCTAGCAAGAAGAACTACAGTACCTATAAAAGAGCTACAGTACCTCGGAACTGGCGGAAGTAGCCGTCGACACCAGCCCGCTTCATCTTCGATGCGCATCTCATGGCGAATGGTCGCTATCAGCTCATCTTCATCCAGAAAGGCCATTCTGCCTGAATAGTGCTAAAGATGTTACACGGATTAAACTTTTAAAAAAATGTTTAAGAAGAGTAAAAAAAAATATAGAGCTTAAACAAACTTAGTACATTTAGCTACGAAATGTTTTTTTTTTAAATCAGCTTGACAATAAGCTTGCAAACGAGCCAAGTTTTCATAAAGCTATCTTTCAACTAGCAGTAAAAAACAATTTCAAAAAGTCAAGAAGATAGCTTGCCTGGATTTAACTATCTGTAACTGTGGAGCAAGCAGATTTAGACAGACTGTCCGAGAAAAAAAATAACCTTTCCTAGTGATTCTCTAAATTTCACAGAAAATCAGGCTCTCTAAGTCAAAAAGGCTACAAATTCCATATTTTTCGAAATATTAATCAATGAATATTCAGTATTTTAAATGGAATTTATGAAACATTAATGTCTAGCAATAAAGTAGTCCATGAATAACAAGTCACTTCCTAAATACCTTATGACAGTTATAGCGAAATATTGGCGAAATATTGAATGAATTAAATAAAGGTGACAAAAGTCTCTATCCATACTTGCTTAGTCGCGATGGCCTTCGGTTCTTCTGGGTGTGTGCTGTTCTGCCTCTCCTCCTCCTTCGTTCTCTCTTCCTCTTCCTCCTCTCTCTCTCCTCCTTCTCCTCTCTCTCTATCCCTCTCTTCCTCTCACTCTCTCCCTTCTGCTTCCATCCTTGCTGCTCTTCTTCTTATCAGTGCAAGGCTCAGGAAGGGCAGACGCGTGATGGAGGCTGGGGCGGTCCGCATCCAGTATAGGGCGGAAGCTCAAATATTCGGCTTCTTTTTTCTAACACATGATAAAAGCAAAAGTGAATGATACCTCTCTCTCCCCCCCTCACGGGGACTCACCAATAACCCTGTTTCGCTTAAAAACGGTACTCTTACAACTGACAGTACTTGGAAACAGGAAAGGCAAATTAATAGAGCAAATAACAGTTAAGTATGACTTTTATAAACGAACCCCCTCCCGATTCTTGTCTACGAATTATTTTAGTGCGCTTCAATCCAAGCAAAGTACGGTACCTACATGTGAAAAACAGCGGAAAGTCGACACACCGAAAAGGACGGCACCCATTATGCTCCCACACCAATCAGCCACTTTTCGGGTAATTTTCGGACTAGAACCGTCTCAATGGCTCTCCAATACAATCAATATTACACTCAACATGTTTATGCCGACAAATAAATCCAGAGTTTTCTTTAATGCTACTCATTGAATCACGTAAATTACTTGAGGAAAAAAAAGTTACAGGAGACAAAATAAAGAACAACTTCAGCTTCAAAGAGAGAAATAAAAGCACGTTCACTGAGTGTGCGGAGCAGTACATGTACCAGACTTTTTTGTAGGTTTTCAATTTTCATGGGTAGACATTTTCAGGCATAAAACTCACAGGAGAAAAAAAATCATTTGGGCCACGAGTTCTCGCCATGTTCAACAATAACTGACAACTCATAGGGGAATGTAATAATTCCAAAACAATGAGGACAAAAACTGCTGGAACCGCCGTTCTTGCTTTGCTTGTTCCAGACGATAAGCAGAACAAAAGGGGAATGGATCTGATAACAGATTTGAGTAGATACGGTAGCATGAAATGTTAAATATTTAAATGACGATTGGTCCCGCAGCGACTACTTCTTGACGATGACTACCGTACTCTTGATACGGTATCTCGTCTCCTCATCCAGATCCGAGTCGATGTACGGCTCGTCATTCTCATTCTTCTTGGGCGCTGCTGTACTCTTCTCGCGATGTTCGTCTTCTCCTTCGGACTCGGGCTCCTGCACAGATTTTTGCGTTTTCCCCTTTAGGTTACGGTAGAAATATCAGTAAGTAGGCTTTTGATTATGAATCTTTCCCATAAATATGAGCTTATTTTGCTGACAACATTTTAGAAAATTGGAGTGATTCATGCGCAAATTTGGACAACTTTAAATTACTCAAAAGGACAAGTACCTTATGGAAATGCTCTTCTCAAAGAGTATATAGCTTATTACAGGCCGCACATACCTGTTTGATTTCCTTGTCCTTCTCCTTCTCTCCTCTGCGTCTCTCCTCCTCTCGTCTGCCTCTTCCCTTTGCTCTACCTTCCTCGCTGGAATGTCGGCGTCGCCGACGACTGTCTCTATCGTGCGGAGAATGGGAACGATCCTTTAAATGGCCACAAATTTATCACATATAAAATAATCATTAAAATAAAGTACAAAAATTTAGGGGCATATCGTTTTCCTAATTTTTTTTATACATCTTTCTAATATTTTTTTTGGTGAAATTTCGGTATACATTGATATATATATATATATCCGGTTTGTGTATATGAAGTATAAGAATTTAAAATAATTAAAAACCTTTCTCTCTGCTCCCCCCTCGGCACGCGCACCATCGCATCCTCTCTTTTCTTCTTCCGCACGGCGGACATCTCTGCAATCAGACCGAGTCTGTTATTTGCAAAAACAGTTTACTTTACAACTTACAATTTAGCGAGTCAAATCATACGGTTAGTTACTATATACCTACACTATAGAATGTGACAGCATATGCAGTATACTCTGTCGTCTATGCAATCATTTATAACAGTATAAGGGTTCAGTTAACTACCCAAAGTATATATTTACTTTATTTTTTTAGATGACTAGCCTTTTGTCACGGTCATCACGTCGATGGCTGTCCTCTTTCTTCGAATCCTTTCTCGACTTTGCGATTCGAATCTGCTCGTCATCCGAGCTCTCCATCTCCTCCTTCAAGTCCTTCCTGGAAATTTCGGAGATTTTCTTTCCCTTAATTTTTTTTGTTTTGTTTTGTTTTTTTTACCGGGTAATTTTACTTCAAAGTAAGACTTAAAAACAACTGTTGAAACTAGACAGGAGTACTGTAGATAGGCAAAGACTTAAAAAGAACTGTAGAAAATAGACATGAGTACTGTAGACGTGTACAGTAAATCTCAAGCTAGTCAACAATGCAGGGAAGAAAAGGGTCCATGTAATACATGACCCCACTTTAGATTGGTTTTATTTCTAATTGCAACGAAAAAAGAGAATCTCTCACAGTCGTTCTCGACTCTTTTTCTGACAAACACCCTCTGTCTCTCTCTCTCTCTTCCATCCATCGACTGCTTGCTTTCCCTTTCTTTCCGTCCAAGTCTTTCATGCAGCGGCGCTAGCAATATCGATGCGAGCCGAGGGTTCGATAAATTTCGCCTTATTTTGTCATTCCAAGAAGAACTACTATACCTTATGCCGACCTACTGTTCCGCGAGAAGAGCACAAGAACGACTATTATCCACCGTAAAAATTTATAAAGAACAGTGTTGGGATGTCACATTTCCTCGTTCAGTGTCCTCTGCATTCATTCTCTGTATTCCTTTCTGTATTTTTCTCTATACATTAGTTGCTCGCAAACGAAGGAAGAACAAGAGCAAGCACAACAGACACCACGAGTAGGAGCATGAAATGATGTCCTGTGGAAGTTGATGACTTTGAAATAGGAAAGAGGCCGAGAACGTCTTCGCCTCTACTTCTAACGGCTGATGAATCTTACAAATCCTCCTATACGGAGTCCTATAGAAACATGAGGATTTGCCGAGCCTAAATACTTTCACATTTCTATTCTTCCTAACAAAATAGTTTAAATAGATCATACATACAAATACGTTCTTTCATACATATACGCTTCTCTATTCGTTTCGTGTCTCTCTATCTCTGTTTCTTCCCTCTATTCAATAAAAGAACATGCAACAGACATCACAACTACCTCCAATTAGTTCTGAGTTTACATATATGTACAGTGAACGTGCTAGGAGGTCATGCTGTGATGTAAGCGTGTTGTTCTGCTTCGTTATTGCTCTGGAAAAAGGCTTTATGATATGTGCACGAACACACCTCACCATTGCGAAAGAAAACAAACACACGTAAAGGGAAAGCAAGTGAGAGGTTGAACATAGGGAACATAAATATGGAACACTGCAGCAAAGAGTGCGAGTGCCTATTGTCTCTAAGTTCACTAACTCCTAGAGAGAAAAAATGGTTTTAAGCATTTAAGCCCTTTTCCCACACTTTACATTGGCATTTTTAACTACCCCACCCTCATTTTCGAGTACCCCACCCTACTTTTCCGAGCCATGCATGCACCCTTTTCTTCCCTGCAACAATGCACAAAATTATTATTGTAAAAAAAAGATTAAAGAATTAATGATACGAGATAGATGAGCAACGAATCAATCCATAACTAATAGTTCACTGACTTCTTCTTGAGCATCTGCTTCTTCATGGCCTTCTTGCGGCGGCGTCTTTCTTCGGTGCCGGAGTCGCTGGATTCGGAAGTCTCCGATGATGATGAGTCAGAGGAGTCGGAATCGGAGTCGGAATCCGAGGAGGAAGAAGACGACGAGGAGCTCGCCTCCTTGCGACGCTTCTTCGCCTTGGACTTTTTCTGAAAGAGCAAAATTTTAAATTTTGCTCCAAAAATAGCAAAAACAAAAAAACATTGCTTCAAATTGCGCCCCAAATATACAAAAATATTCTTCTTAAATATATAACAAGTTTACAGCGAATTTTGCGCACAACAATTAATATTCGTCATTTTTTCTTTCAAAGCATAACCATCTCATTGTGATATCTCTTTCTTTCTCTTTCTCTCTCTCTCTCTGTCATTTCCAAGTAACTCCTTTGTTCCCCTCGTACCTCACTCTCTTTCTCTTCCCCCATTTCCCCATGCTCACCAGTGCCTTCTTCCTCTTGGCCTTCTCCTTCTTCTTGTCCTTCTTCTGCTTCTTCCTGGCCAGCTTGGCGAGCGTCTCCAGCTTGGCTGCTTCCGCTGCGGCGCGCTCCTTCTCCGCCTTGGTCTTCTCGTCGTCGGGCGCGAGCGGGTCATTCTTGTTCATGCTGGAAATACCGATAATAATAATAATATTTATTATTATTATTATTCCTGCTTTTCATTATCGTTATCATTATTACCACTATTACTATTACTTTTGTCATAATTGATTTCCATTGTTATGACTAACCAATTACTACAACAGAAAAAAACATGCACCACAAGATAAAGGAGTATTAAACCTTTTCATCTTAAATTAGCTTCTAAAAGAAAAAAAAACTAAACCCACTTTTGCATCGAACTGCCGGGCACGAAGTCGCTTTTGATTCCTAGTGCATCCTTCATTCGACAGCGTTGCTGAAAAAGAAAAAAAAAGAAGTTTATGCGCCGTCTCAAATGTACCGTATCCTGCTTTTCTTTCAGTCAGAACACGATGCTCTTTTGAAGTCTAAGAAGGGGCCGACTGTGGAATTGACCAGCATCAAGCCGCGCAGAACAATAAGGGAGTAAAGAAAGCGAGATATTGTCATATAATATCATATCATATAAACTCCTTACTATCAGAAGTAAACAAAACGAAAAAAATTGAATTTTTGCCCTGTCTCACGCTTTGTGCGCTCTTCACTTGGATACTATTCGCCTCCTATCAACATTTAACCATTTTGTGTCCCCTAACACCGGCCAACTCCTAATAATAAGGGCTGCTATAAGCTTGTGGCCTTTAGTGCATACGATTAGCCTTACAACTAAGTACTATCCCTACGAGGTAATAGTTCCTTATACTCGTTCTATTTGGAGAATGCATTGAATTTTTGTTGCTTCAACAACAATAATAATCATCTTGGTTCTCTCGCTCAAATACATAAACAAATAGATCCGCGGCACGGAATAAAAGGCATAATAATTTAAAAAAAAAACCTGAGAATTAGGATGGGGAAGGAGGCATTGGGCCTGGAGAACCAAGGCGGGTTTGCTGTTTCTGCCAAAATTTTACGAAATAGAAAACATACATGGCGGGGGAAGGGCTTCGGGGAGGGGATACAAAAAAAAAATTATTCTGAGTGGGTCTGTCAAATCGGCAGTGCCTTTTTCCCCTGATTTGCGGGCATTGTGGCTCCTTTAAGACGGCATACGGTTATTACCGTAACCCAAATATGGAAAAAAGGAGCTAGGAAATAGACACAAACCATGGCCGCCATCTTGCGTGCGGTGTGGCTGTCCTTCTTAACGATTTCGTCATCGACATTGAGCTCGCCCGATTCGAGCTGAGAAAGCAGAAGGCGACGATAGTCGCCTATCTTACGCTCGATCTCCTCCTCTTCGAAACCCTGGCAAATTAATCAAGTTTAGCCTCTCTCTTTTTTTCTTTTTCCAAACCTTTCTTTTATTTTGTTTTATAAATAACAATGCTGCTGGTTCGATTAAATTTTAAATAAAAAGAAATTCAACGGAGTATACTTGCGAGAGAGAAGAAAAAGGTAGCTAAAGTATTGTACAACTTACAATTAGATATGGCAATAAATTTAAGACTTAAAAAAATACTTTGTATTGCTCATTGTCAGTTAATGACAAGGAAAAGAAGAAACTACACTTCTTTTCTATAAAAAAAAATTTACCTTGTTCTCCATGAGCATCTCGAACTCGGCGCACTTCATCTCGATGACTCGCTTCCGTTGATGGTCAAGGAGCTCCTCGTTCGGACGGCGATTGAGCTCTGCTTCATTCCGAGCAATGTCCGCCTCGGCATTGTACTCAATCTTGCGCTGAAGAGTAAATATTGTTTGTTTTAAAGTTTAAAATTTAAAAAAGTCCCTTAAACTTAAAAACTATAACAAGATTACAACATAATAATTTATTCAATGGGAAAAGCTGCATTAGCTGCTGAGAATATTAACATGTTTCTTCAGCATAAACATACATTTTAAGTTTAAAATTTGAAGAAAAGTTCCTTAAACTTAACGACTATAACGACATTAAAACATAATAATTTATTCAATGCGAAAACCTGCATGAATTGCTCATGTTGTTTCTGCATAAATCAGTGCAAATAGTGCCCGAATAAAAGAACATAAGCGCACCCGTGAGAGAAGAAGATGCGAGAGATTCGCCTGGACGTAGCCATTCGTGCCCGTGCCACGGGCCGTCGTAAGGCCGATACCATTGTACATGGCTAAAAAAAAACATCATGATTTTATAAGCCTTGAGGAAAATATATGAGCTTCAACCTGATAGCTTTCAACCGACAGAAAGCGAGAAATTCGAAATTAAAAAAGAAGCTCATATAACGGCAACTCGCCGCGACATCACAACCAACAAATGTCAAGTATTAATGCAGAGCTTTAAAAGAATATATCTATTCAGTAAGTGCAAGACAATAAAAGAAAAAAATGTCAACTTCACACAATGATGCATGTTTTCAATTACGAAAATCTTGCAACTCATTTTAGTGTGCGCCGGGTGCGTGAAGTGCTAGCATGCGATTTATAATTCACGCCAAATTATTCCAAGGTCACGGCAGTAGAGAAGAATCTGACAAATTTATGATTCAATTTGCGTATTTACTTATTTTTTTTCTTCTTTTTATTATCGTACGTTTTTTTTCATTTCATTTTACTGTTGCATTAATTCAACTACAATTTATATGTACTCCTGCAAATAAGAGTTTCACATATAATAGTTCCATAAGCTATTTCATAATTTTACCGCCATAAAGTAATATATTACCAGTATAATAAACAAATTGAGAAAATAATGGTCGATATTAAAAATTTGATGATTCAGATTATGACTTTTACATTCAATAATCACATCAACACGTTAGATCACTGTTAAAGATTTGACAAGGGAGGGTAGCTAGAGAGAGAGAGAGAGAAGAGAAAGAGAAAGAGAGAGAGAGAGAGAGAGGGAGAGAGAGAAGGAGAGAGAGACAGAGAGAGTGAGAGAGAGAGACATGATGAGAGATACCTAATCACTTTCCTCTAGGAACGACTTCATCTACACAAATGGCTGCTCGTGCTCATCATGACTCACTCGGATAGAGGCTTTTGTCAAGCTCCTTCAGTCGATTCGTCCGCTTCTTTGCCAGGTCCTACAAGATTTGTCGTCGTAATTACTTTCCCTGTAATTTTTTTTTCAAATTAGGCTTCAAGAAAAAAAGAAATTAGAAATCCTTTTGGATTATTAGATCTGTCAGTCTACCGATGCTAGATTAAAGACCGAGGCGAGACGGATCAGCTGCACGATTATTCTCCCTCGAGGACGTGGGCAAGCGTCTTGGACATGTCCACGACATTTTATTGTCCACGACATTTTATTGTCCACGACATTTTATTGTCCAGGACATTTTATTGTACACTGTCATGCCCGGGGGCCAGAGCCAGCCGCAGCGGAGGCCACGCCTAGAAGAACAGCCTCCGCTGCCCCAGTGTTCGCCAGGCCTTGGGGGCAGCCGCTAGGAGGCGGCTGCCCCCAAGGCCTGGTCCCCCCTCTTCTCTCGCTCTCTCTATGTATGTTCGGTAAAGTAAGACTAAAGGTATAAAGATATGTAAAGTAACAAAGTGTATATGTCTCCTACGAGTACAACACGGCGGCTAGGGGTCCGCCACAAGGACGCCCGAACCCGATCGTAACATGGAGGTCCCGGGAATGAGACGACTACGAGCAGGCGCCGCCCGTTTGTCGTCTCGCTATGCGTATGGCGGAGGTCAGTTTATATTTATATTATTATAATAGAAATGGCCGCTGTATTGAATTAATTCCTTGTCTTCATGTATGATTAAGCGGCATGTCCACCCAAAGACGCTGTTCGGAATGGCTAGACACCACCGCCGTTTTTAACCTCAGTGTTCCTCCCTCAGCCATACACATATGCTACTCCACCCATCCCGCTACACCATTGCACATATTTAGTATATATTTACATACGTACCTAGTCTTGCATCACTGTAACCACTACCATCCGGGGCAGCGAACCCGCCAGCCACGGCACACTCAACACCCGAGCGCACGGGTCCCTTCCATCCTTTCTTATTAAACAAAAAAATTTTTATCGATAATTATTTTTATTTTGAAATCTATGTATTCGCACTAAGGATATTTTGTTTTGCTTTTCGCTCGTTCCGCTCGATTTGATCAGTCTGTGAATCGAATACTCATTATCAGAGCACACGGCCCACTCTATGTATCTCTCTCTCTCTCTCTCTCTCTCTCTCTGTCCAACCTATACTGGGAAGTCCATAGTGCAATCCTTATGATATATCTTACTCTCATCTGTTTTGTCCACAATTTCATAAACTCTTAACACAAATTTAGTACTAAACTATTACAAAATGCTCTCTGTCTCATACAGTAATCGCCGAATGCTCGCCCACCTCCTCTTTTTCTCTCACTTTCTCTCTCGCTCAGTTACACCATTTTGTCGGAATTCGAATCCAGGCAGCTGCCAAATGCATCGCCGCCTGACCTTCGTTAGACAGAGGAAAATCTCTGTCTAAAAAAAACCTCTCTATCTTATCCTATCTCGTTCACCTTGCACTCTCTCTCTCTCTCTCTCTCTCTCTCTCTCTATTTCCTTGTACTCTGTCACACCTGGCTGCGAGAAGAGGCGGAAGGTGCTGAAGAATGGCTTGAACTTCCGCCTCATGAGGTCGGCCTGGTTGGCCGCGTAGCTATTGCAGACAACGACGAAGTGAAGACGACCCGTGCCATCCTCTAATAGGAAGAGTTAGTGGGAAGGAGAGAGAGAGAGAGAGAGAGAGAGAGAGAGGAGAGAGAGAGAGAGAGAGAGAGAGAGAGAGAGAGTGTGTGTCTTCTGTTGGGCACCATTGCTGTTTACTTGGGATTTACTAAAAAGCTCTTAAAAATCGTCTTTACAAAATTGCATCATATGGTTGATGATTTGCAAAAATTTCAGTGCACTTCCTCGTAAACCATACGACTGGGCGTTCATTTCTTTTGATTACCCATCTACAGACGCACAGCGCACACACAAAGAAGATTGTCTTGACAGGTTAAGACAATTTCCTACAAGACAATTTTGTCTAAGACAATTCTTAAGACAATGGCTTCAAGACAATGATTGTCTAAGACAATGTTCTTTGTGTGCAGATCAGCTGATTAGTGCGCGCAATGTATGTAGAACGGCCAAGCTTCTTACAATTACAAAAAATATCTCATTTAGGCGGTAGGCTATTTCTCTTAAAGGATTACATGCATCATTTAGATGTTTCTGAACGTAGCCAGACGAATGGACTGCACCGCTTAAGATCAGTGTTAGACAATAAAATGAGGATAAGTACAATCAGGTTAGCCTGATAGACGGGAATATCTATGAAAAATGATTATCTGTTGTTTAATGATCTTAGAGCCGATTTTTTTTTTGAACAAAGGGAAACGGACCGTTGAAAATGTTGGCTTAGACCTCTGGATATCAGCAGCTGTCTGGAGCTTGACACTTACGCCTGATTCCATGAGACTGCTTCTATGTAGTTGCAAAGAGTTTGTTGTCAACTCAGAATTGGGGATTTTTTTTTCTTTAAACATCTTTTAACAAAAACCCCAAATCAATTCAGCTATACCAAATTGTCTCGCCGTCCGAACCCGTAAGAAAAGAGAAAAAATGTTCAATTGATTGTGTATTTGAAATGAGTATAGCGCTTTCAATGTGTGAAAACTATGGATGAGAATGGTGGCAAAAAGATTGGCCCGCCAAACTCATTCCTGAATTTGGATTTGAAGCTCTGACAGTCAACGTGGCGGGCGTCGCCACAAGAGCACAATGCTCGGAACGGAACGGGCGACCACTCAATCTGGCTCAAAGTCGCTACGAACTGTCGAACAAAAAAAAATCAGGAGCTGAAGTAAATCAATAGCGTTCAGTTTGCGCTGTGAGCTAATTTATCGAACAATATCCACGAACGGCAAGAAAGAGAAGATGTTTAACGTAAAACAGTGAAGAGAAATACACAAAGAATTGCCCTTGAGGATACTGTCTAACTCTCCCACTCTTGCACACTATAGCACTAGCGACGCTCTCTAATCGCTTCACGTAGCACTAACTACCTTCTTCGCTTGCGCTAGCATTGAAAGGATGAATTTCAGAGCTTAAAGGAACTATCCATGCAGTTTAAAAGCCGCTTGTGCAGAACTAACGTTTGAATTCCCGCACGATATTGCAAAAAGTTTTGGCGGTATGCTATCACAGTATCCATCACAACAAACTAGACTTTGTGATCCTTTCTTCTCTTCCCGCGAATCTCAAGCGTGGCTCACCGCTTCGCGCCTAGTTTTCACCTTCTCTCTGGTAGAATGAGGGTGTGCATGCGGAGAAAATAGACAAGGAGTGATGACGTCACTCCCTAAATTCTACAGTACGGCGTGGGGAAAGTGTGGTTGTTCTAATCAGGGCCCCTTCAGGACGCATTCTCACTTTTCCTAACGATGTTTCTAGTTGGACCGGATAGTATTAACCAAAAATTCAGCAACATTGTAATCTCCATGGACAGCTCCTTGAAGAAAATAGTCCTAATTTGTGTTCTGCGTTCAACGTTTCCTGCTTCACCGTCGAGAAGCGTGGCAGAGTGCCACTGACTTCATCCAAGTCTGATTGCACAGCTGTTCACGCATTTCCCACTAAACGATAGCCTTTTTTTCAATAGATGAATTCCTCGGAAGAATTGGATATCGTATGTATATTGCTTTATAACATAAATAGTCTCCACCACCATGTATCCTTCAAATAAACAGCCATATTGAAGAGCAAACGGAAGGTATGTACATAACGTTAGAGCTGTATAAGGTAATGTATTCCATCATGCAACTTCACAAATTGCAATTATGCAAGATGGAATTCAATCGTAGTTACTCTTATGAGAGAAGAGATCGAGAAGAGATCTCCTTATCTATGGCAGCAAACAGCTGATTCTTTTGTATTAAAAAAAATCGAATCTTTTTGATTTTTAGCACAAAAGAATTGCCAAATCAAACGAATATTAAATGACAGAAAGATAAGCTCGAGAAGTTCTTTCTAAGAACCATCGACTAGTCCATCAAAGAATCGTTGACTCTCCCTTATTGCAACATACCCAAGGGTGCTACGGTGTACATATATGTATGTGTACATACATATGTGGAAGCGTCCTACTCAACTTAAGTCTGTTATGAATATCAAAATGATGCCAAAAGCCATGCAGCAATAATATGATTTACTGCACAGAAAAATAGCACTGTTTCGAATTTCGCGTTGCCACTGAGCTGCTTTAAGCTTGATCATTTTTTCCTGGTTGATTGTCACTTAGAGCTTTCGATAGGCCGAGGGAACCGCTGAGAAATGGACATCTGAATTTAAAAAGAAAAGTGTTGTTTTGCTTTCTACACATGGAATTTGTGAAAAGTCAGAAAATATATGTATATACATAGTATATATGAATGTACATTTGCACATCTCAGGGCAAATGATTAGCCCATGTTTGCATATTGCATTCGCTACACACCAAATGGGATAGGCAATATGGAGAGTGGAATGTGGCTGAGTTTGTAAGAATAGGCGAGTGCAGCAAGCCGAGATTCAGAGGAAATTCCACCTTCACTCAAAGAAAAAACTACAAAACTTGATGATGATGTGTGAACGAACGAGACACGTGGCTATTCAATCAAAGGAGACTAGAATGAACTGGGGAGGAGTCAAGTGATGTGTGGCACGCCTTTTTCCGTCTCCTTCAAAGTGATATAAAAATGTGGGGGGGGGGGGTGCGGATGGATCTCTGCTACCGGCTGCCCCGATATCATTCTTCATCTGCTCTCTGTGAAAATGCATTTGGACAAATCTGCTCTAACTTCGGCATTACTTCCAGCGGTTAGATCTTCTATCGAGAGGAGATCAGTTTTTAATATTCTCAATTGTAAATATGACATTCCTCCTAAATTCTCTGCAGCCACAAGAGAAGACAGCGCCGGCCCGCCACGCACAGCGGGATGACGTCCAAGGCATCCGTGGCCTTGCCATTGCCTCCGTCCTTCTCTTCCACTTCTTCCCTGAATTCTTCCCCAATGGATATCTTGGAGTCGATGTGTTAGCTTCTCTTCACTTTAGTTTATTAAACGAAAATTTCACACAGAGGTTTCTCTATTTCAGGTTCTTTGTAATCTCGGGCTTTCTGATCGTGCGAATCCTGGGTCGAGCAATCGAGAAGAATGACGGAATTAGCGCTTCGATAATTGGCAACTTCTACTTTCGTCGCCTTCGAAGAATTGTTCCGCTCTACTATTTGTACTGTCTGATCGCTTCTCTTCTCTTCGGTGTCCTCTCTAATTCTCTTCAAGTGGAGGCCGCTCAGGTTAACAAAAAAAAAATCAGATAAAATCTTTCTGAATATTCATCGTCATTACTTATTTATTTACATATCAAAGTATATTTAAAATGTTCTTAAGATGTCAGCCCTTGGGGCCCTTGCCTTCGCAACAAACATCCGGGCTCTCCTTCATAAATTTGACTACTTCGAGGTTTTTTTTAAATTATTATCTCTCATTTTGCTGTTTCAAGGTAGACTGTAGTTATAGGGAAGTTTTTTTTAATTAAAAAATTATAATTTTTGCTCATAGAGGCGAAAACCAGTTTTTTTATAACTTTGTATTTGCACAGCAAGTACTGGCCGAGGATCTCTTCACACACACTTGGTCTCTGTCGGTGGAGATCCAATTCTATCTCCTGGTCCCCTTTATCTTCGTTCTGAGAGCGATGATGCGGCCCTGCTGCTCGTCCTGGGCGCTCTTCGCAATTGGTGCCCTTTACAATTTGAATTTTCAATTACTCTGATTAAGCTGCATTATCAATGAATGAATAAGAGTGAGTACTAGTATTCCCTTACAGTATCCCTCTTCTCGTTGACTCTGCACGCCGTGTCGGATGAGCAGATGTCCTTCCATTTCCTGCTGTCCCGTCTCTGGCAGTTCTTCGCGGTCGCCTTTTGTGAGATCGACGTGGTCCGTGTACACTCTCAGGCCATTTCGAGATCAATGTGCACGGGACTCCAAACTTTTACAGTGCTATGCAAGTTTGCCAACGAGCGAGCCCTTTTCACAGTTTTCCTCCTCGTCAAAAGTATCGGATACGGAAGGGATGAAAGTGGAGCAGCGGGCGAGTCCGTTCTCTCGCCCTCTGACACTTGTGGCACTCGCCGCTCTCTGCGTCGGCTTCCTGCCCTTCTTCGAGTTGAATGCCCTGCAAGGACGCCTCTTTGTGACGATTGCCGCTGGTCTGCTGATTGCATTGGGGGAAGGACAAACGGTTAGGAGATCTTTCTTGCCAATTCAAGACTCTTCAAGACCGTGCAGGCCCCTTCTGCCGTCCACCGACTTCTCTCGTGGCCTCCGCTCGTGTGGCTGGGCGACGTTTCCTACTCGCTATACCTGGTGCACTGGCCTTTCTCCGTCTACGCTCTACAGCGAACCTCCGTTTTCTCTGCCGGTGAGATCCCTGTCTCTCTTGAAAAGTGCCACGTTTTGTTATCCGCGATGCACCTAGTCTGCACTTAAAGTGAGCCTTTATTTGTTCAGCCCGGCTTCTCACCATTCCAATCGCCACTCTCATTTCTGGATTCTCATACCGCTTCTATGAATGTTACTACAGAGACTGGAATCTCTCGCGGACGGGTGAATTTCTAAACTTATTGCTTTTCACCTATTTTGACTTATTTATGATAAGGTAAACAATATTGCTCCTCGTTGATTATCAGTTCGCTGGTGCTGCTTTCTGCTTCTCGCCACCTTCGCGGCCATTCTTCTCGCTCCACAATCAATGATCTGTCACATCCAATTCCGTCAACTCTTGGTAAGGTTTTCCCTTTGTGTTCTATACACAATTACCGAAAGTAAAGCAGAGGTGGTGGTAATTGGCCGGCGTGGCGCTCAGGGCCGGCCGGCCCAATTTCCCAGGGCCCCGGGTCGGGCCGTGCCGGGGCCAAGAAAAGTTGAGCCGGCCCGTATTGGGCCCTCAAGTCAAAAATTCGATGAGCTTTAAATTTTCGGAAGTCTTAGACATTGGCTTACGTATACTAAATATGCCAATGGGTGCATCAAATCACTTATTTTAAGTGGAAATGTTCTTATACAATGTTCACGAAAAATATTTTTAAGGAAAATTAAAATCTAAGAGCCTAAATCGGGCTGGGCCGGCCCAAAATTCTAAGGCCCGGAAAGAGAGGAAGAAAGAAATAGTAACATTCTGGTGTCTTCTTTGTACAGCGGACGCTATCAGAGAGAATAGACGTGCGGCTGCCCGTGCAAGCCAAGACTTGATTATCCCAGAGTGTACTTACATTCATTGGAATAACTACACTTGGGAGGAGCTCGTACAAGGACACTTTGGCAAGCCGCTCGGATACTGCGAAGCGACAGTCAGCTTTTATGCTTTTATTTTCTCTACTTACAAACTGACAAATAGATTTTAACTCCAGCAGAATACTCGAGAAAACTGTTCAGCCTGGAACTGGTAATCTTCGTTTCCTTGTCATCGGCAACAGCTACGCACCCAACCACGCAGATCTCGTCTACCGCCAATTCAGGCCATTCTTCAAGAACTTCACTCTTTTCAGCAAGTCTGGTAAGAATTCTGTTTACCACAGTCATAATAGCAATTGTTTCTATCTTTTACTTTTAGCATGCGAGCCACTCTACATCACTAATCCATACGCATATTGTACCAGATTTGTCAACTTCACTGATGTCATCGATTACGTCAAGCCTGACGTCACATTTGTCATACAGAGGTATTTTATCTAACCTTTATTCCATGACGACATTAAGCTATTAAATATTAGTAGTTGCAAGATGCACACATGGAATCTTAATATTATCTTTAAAATGCACAAGTATTTAGATATGGGGCAGCAAAAGCACCGCCAACTCCACCAGGGAAGGTTGACCGGTTTCTCAAAGTGATGAAACAGAATCTGGCCGAGATCGAGAAACGGTTTTTATTTTATTTTCATTCGTCCGTTTTTCACACTGTTAATAGACAATTCTAATAGAGGGCATGTCAGATATTAATTTGTAAAGAAGTCGGCTTTAGAACTGGATCACTGGTGTTCCTGATTAATTAGTTAAGAACTCGGCTTTAGAACTGGATCACTGGTGTTCCTGATGGACAGCTTCGCTGCCTTTCGATTCTACTCGATGCTCGCGATGAACGACATGATCATGAAGAATGTCACTGCTGACGAAATTAATGTAAGTTTCACTTTCTTTGTTTCATGTTTTGTGCCTGAAGCCAAGTGAAATGTCAGTCACGCTTTCATTATTTAGAACATAACTGTCCTTCACAATGAAGATGCAAACGCTAGACCGAGAACACAGGAGCTTGTTAAAAGCTGCAAGGTTTTTTTTTTACTTTTTTAGTCTCATAGTTCTAGTTCTTCTTGCATCTTGAATGATAGCTCTTTAGAAGTGCATTCTCTATGACATCGAACCAGCTCTAATTGTAAGTGATGCAAAGTTCCCCCTTCGCTCTTACGATGGCGAGACCCATCTGGCATTCTTCGAACCGAGTGGCCATCTCAGTCCCTGGGGCAAGCGGAAGGTCGAGCCGATCTATAAGGTTTTCTACCACACACTTATCATTCTATAATTTTAAATGCTAAGAACATCCTGATATTTGCAGGCTCTCGCTGAGAAATATGCTGATCAACTGCGTAAGATTTCGCCTAGGAAGGATTGAAATAACTTTGTAAGCAGTTTTTTTGTTATGCATTTCTCCTGATCTCTGCAAGTAATGTACCAAACATTTTAATTCTTCGGCTTTGTAAATACAAGCATAGATAGATATTTATATCATGGGATTAAAATTCAATTAGATTTAATGAACTTGCCACTTTCATGCCTTTTCGAGATTGTAGACTTTACTACAACATACAAATAGATGTCATTTAGTTGTTTTTGTAATTACTAATTTGAAAATGCAAAAAAATAGCTTAATCACTTAGTATACTCTAAAGTACTTTTAGGAACGAACGTTTGATTAGAAATTCGCCACCATGATTTCATATTGGTTATGGATTTACATACTTTTTATTTCAAGTTTTCTGCAGAGAAAAAAACAGTTCGCCATTGAAGCGATAGCAGCTAAACGACTGTTTAATTGGCTCAACGAGTAAACTCTTTTCCTATCACACAATTCTTCGTGGCTGGTCTATGTAACTTGGCAGTATGTTGCATGACACAAGAGGCTAGAGAGGAGTTCCAGCCGAAATATCACTCGAACAGCCCAACGTGGCATATCACTGCAATAGGTTGCTTCCTATAATGGAGGAAGTGGCCACGCTTTGTGTTGACTCTCTCCGAAAAGAAGAGGTATAGACCCAGAGAATCAACGGCAGTTGGCGTGATCTTTCACAGTCGTCCTTCTGTTTAGTAACGGATGACTCATCTTGATACATCGATAGAAATAACGACGTTGCCCGCCACGGTTGAGTATTCTCTTTTGTGTCTTTGGAGTTTGCTACTTTGACAGGCAAATATAGAATGCATCCCTTTTAGTGGCAGGCGAAGGCAGTTCCAGCTGGTCACACTCAAAGGGATGACGTCCAAGGAATCCGCGGCCTAGCAATTGCCTCCGTCCTTCTCTTCTACTTCTTATCTGAATTCTTCCCCAATGAATATCTCGGAGTCGATGTGTTAGCGTTGTTTTTCTTTAATTTGCCAAACAAAACTGTTCAGAATTTTTATCTCAGATTCTTTGTGATCGTGCGAATCGAGAAGAATGATGGAATCAGCGCTTCGATAATTGGAAACTTCTACTTTCGGCGCCTCCGAAGAATCGTTAAACAGTTCCACTTCCAGGCTGAACAGTTTTCTCGAGTACTCTGCGGGAGTTAAAATCTATGTGTCAGTTTGTAAGTAGAGAAAATAAAAGCATAAAAGCTGACTGTCGCTTCGCAGTATCCGAGCGGCTTGCCAAAGTGTCCTTGCACGAGCTCCTCCCAAGTGTAGTTATTACAATGAATGTAAGTACACTCTGGGATGATCAAGTCTTGGCTTGCACGGGCAGCCGCACGTCTATTCTCTCTGATAGCCTCCGCTGTACAAAGAAGACACCAGAATGTTACTATTTCTTTGTTTCCTCACTTTACGGGCCTTAAAATTTTGGGCCGGCCTAGCCAGATTTGGGCTCTAAGATTTAAATTTTACTTAAAAATATTTTTTCGATAAACATTTTATAAGGACATTTCCACTTAAAATAAGTGATTTGATGCACCCATTGCCATATTTAATATATAATCCAATGTCTAAGACTTCCGAAAATTTAAAACTCATCGAATTTTTGACTTGAGAGCCCAATCGGGCCTACGGGCCAGCTCAACTTTTCTTGGCCCCGGCACGGCCCGACCCGGGGCCCTGGGAAATTGGCCCGGTCAACCCTGAGCGCCGCGCCGGCCAATTCCCATCTCTGCTTTACTTTCGGTAATTGTGTATAGAACTCATAGCGAAAACCTTAATAAGAGGTGACGGAATTGGATGTGACAGATCATTGATTTGTGGAGCGAGAAGAATGGCCGCGAAGGTGGCGAGAAGCAGAAAGCAGCACCAGCGAACTGATAATCAGCGAGGAGCAATAATATTTACCTTACCATGAATAAGTCAAAATACGTGAAAAGCAATAAGTTTAGAAACTAACCCGTCCGTGAGAGATTAAACGAACTGGAAGAGAACGAGAGGAATAGCAAGGACAGGATTCAAGGTTTGGATAACTTGTCGAGTTATATGGTTTGGTTGAGAGAGAAAGGGAAGCAAATCTGGGTAGAGGCAGGTCGGAAGAAAAGTGAAATTGAGAGAAAAGCGTTGCGACGAGGACATCCAGGCACGGCGATCAGCAGGTGCTCGTCAGTTTGGAGAGATTTAAAAATGTTCCCATTTAAATTTCGCGCGCTTTTTCTGCTTTCTTTATCGAGAAAATGCTGACATAAGCTTTGACGGGTAACGCATTTCTTTATTGAGATTTATGAACTCGGCAGCGCCGCATACACGTTCGCCGTTCCGTCGCACATCGTCACTGTACATAAGGGAGTCAATCAGCAGACTGGTTTTCTCTTTACTTCTCTCCCTGTCTCCCACTCTCTCTCTTCTCTCTCTCCCTTTGTCTCTCCCTATTCTCTCTCACTCTCTCTCTCTCTCTCTCTCTCTTTCTCTCTTTATTCCTCTCTTTCTCTCTCTCTCTCTCTCTCTCTCTCGCTCTCTTCTTTCTTCCTTCGCAGGGCGGTGATATCGAACGCGGCATCACTGAATATAACAAGCGCTTTCGACATCGCTCCATTCATTCTTATGTACATGTCAGCTTTACATGGTTTTTTTTCATTATATGTAAATTGTCAACTATTTGATCTCCTTACAATCAGCCTCACTGCCAGGACTCTCATTATATAAATTAGACTTATGCAAGAGGAAACTACCAAAAGTTTCAAAGTTTATTCCACAATCAGGGACTGTGCCCGGTGGGTGAAGGAAAGATGAAATGCATCGGGTTTCATGACTGCGGTTCGCATCCAAGTGGTGGACAGGTTACGGTCGATTTCGTCACGCCATCGTTCTCGGGGACGTCCAGCATTGCCTTTTCCACTTCCACGGTCTCTACTACACGGCTCTTCTTGCCCAGCGTCCTCCATCCATTTTTGCAATTAGACTGGCCCATTTCCATTTCCTCTCCATGGCTCGTACTCGGATATCGGGAATATTAATTTTGTCGAAGAGCCAGTCATTCGTCCGATGTTCGAGGACAGTGACTCCGGCCATTTTTCTCATCATTTTCCTCTGGCACTCAATAAGCCGGCGGCGATCTTGTATTCAAAGTGCCCATGTTTCCGCACCATATAACAGCGCATGCTCGATGCTAGTTTCGTAAGCGCGGCATTTGAGGGCAACGTCAAGTCTCCTGTTTGTGAGGAAGTCGGTAGAAACGATTGAAAAGCTGCTGCCCAACCTGCGCGCACTCTCCTGTTTATCTCGAGGGCCGGATTGGACTTAAATGTTACCAATTGTCCAAGGTAGACAAAGGTGTCCACGTAGTCGATGGTTTGACCTCAAACAAAGAGAGAAAACTACCGTGTAGGGAAATTCATAAATTTACATCAAGATATAGGTATTGATGCTTTTTTGTTAGAGCTGTTTCCCAAGTTTCAGCTCTCGAATTGATCGCCAGTATCCGGACATCATACAGAAAACAAATATGTAGTTTTGCCGGCGAGCAGGAAAATGCCCAGGGCATTTTGTAGTTTTGTCGTTTTCGGCCCCCACCAAACTACAACATGGGGTACCGCGGACATTTTTTAGTTGGTGCACCATGCAATTCAGCATGATTTTGTTCCAAAAAATGGCATTTTTCATAATCTACCCCTAATATCTCTCTCTCTCTCTCTGTAGTTCTCTCTCTCCCTCTCTTTTACTCTCTCTCTCTCTCTCTCTCTCTCTCTCTCTCTCTCTTTCTCTGTAGTTCTGTCTCTCCCTCTCTTTTACTCTCTCTATCTCTCTCTTTTCCTTCTCTCTCTATCTCTCTTTCTCTTTCTTCTCTCTCTCTGTGCCTCTCTCTCTCTATCTCTTTCTCGCGTTCGCTCTATTCATTCTGTCTATCTGCGAATCGACAGCAAAGAACAATTTGCAGTTATTAGAATGAAGAGAGATCGAAATACGAGAAAGAGATAGAGAGAAAGAGAGAGAAAGAGAGAGAGGGAGATGGAAGGGGAGAGAGAGAGAAAAAGAGAAAGAATGAAATGAAAAAAAAAATTAGAATACCATTGAAAATATTCGGTGCGCCGCAGTCGAGAGAATATTGTATCTATTTCATTTCCTGAATTTTCCGGTCTCAACTAAAAATACATACATAGTGCCTATTTCGCTCTCCTCTTTTTAAGCCTCGTCTCCCATTTCAAACTCTACTTTAAAATGGGTCCGGTCGGGAGCAAAATGTCTCTCTCTCTCTCTCTCTCTCTCCCTCTGTCAACATACAGGTACAAGCAACGGCGACGACTCCATCATCACTACAGTCACAGGTTAGCCAAATTATCGATTTTTGCTATCTTTAATGACATTTTATTCTACTTAGATAGGCAGAGAGAGAGAGAAATAAGAAGAAAAAGATATAAAAAATTTCAGATACTCACGAATTCCGTCATACAGTACGGCGAGGCGGTCAATGGTGCGTCGGCAATAGCTAGCGAACGTGGCTGACTGGGCTCAAGTGGAATATCTTGCTGAAGAAGGGTTTTTAGGCAACTCACATATCGATATGAGATCCTTGAATTTTTCTTCACTAATTTCAGTTGGAATATTCCAATTTTACATTTCGAATATTCCAATTCACACCATGAAAATCGGTAGTGAATGTGGTGAATCGGTTGGTGTATATGCATAATGTTGTATCTGGTTTGTGTCGCTTTTTGAATTGTTGCGAAAAACAGCTATCTTTAATGTTCGTTTTAAGAATGTCGTTTAGTAGCCAATTTAACATACTTTCACGACAACAAGATCTCTTTTTGTGGAGATGAGTGAATTCGATAATATTTGGCTGAAAAGTGTATTTTTTGTTCAAAAGTGAGCTTAATTGTCTTAATAAAGGAAAAACAGATATGAAAAACAAAATATCATTAGATGCATAGAAAATCAATATGCGAATGCGGCCAATATCGTGTCGCGCCGCGATTCGGCGCTGGTTTTCGCAGTCGCGCATGACATATTCGCATACACAAGTCGCAAGAGTTCCTGAACATCGAACATCCTATACATCATCAGAAAGTTAATTTTATGCTCTATGCGATGCAAACAAAATGGCCTGCCAATTTTTTGCATTCTAACGCGTTCATTCGGCAAATCGATATCCCGAGTGCCGCTACAGTATGTTCCGGAATCGATCGTCCGCGTCGTGGCACGTCGACCACATTCAACCACCATACGGACAGTGCGATCTGCCGGCGAGTGACACTTCTGTCTTTCTTTCTTTCTCTTTTTCTCTCATATCTCTCTCTCCTATCTTTTTCTTCTCACTCTCGCGCTCTCTCTCCCTCTATCCCCCTCTCATCCTTTTTCTATTAGAGGATGGTACGGGTCGTCTTCGCTTCGCCGTGGTCGGCAACAGCTACGCGGCCAACCAGGCCGATCTCGTATGGCGCACCTTCAAGCCATTCTTCAGCACCTTCCGCCTCTTCTCACAGCCAGGTGTGAAGAAGTACAATGAAGAGAGAGAGAGAGAGAGAGATACAGAGAGAGATGCAGAGAGAGAAAGAGAAAGGTAGAAAGGAAAGGAGAAAGAAAGACTGAAACTGGAGATTTCTCTGTTAATCCTTTTATAAATGATTCCTTCAGGCTGCGAAGTGCTCGAGCCTTTGCCAAACAAGATTTGTACGTCTCCGATCAAGTACATTGAGCCGCTCGACGAGTTTCATGCTGACGTCACTTTTCTCATTCAGAGGTTCGGAGAGAGACCCAGAGGAGAGATAAAGAGATTGAGAGAGAAGCAGAGAGAGATAGGGAGAGAGATAGCGATGCAGAGAGACAGAGAGAGAGAGATAGAGAGAAAGATAGATAGAGAGAGAGAGAGAGAGCGACAGGTTGAACATATAAGGGTGGAGAATGTATGTATGTGGATGTACTTCATTTTCCCTACCTCAGGCGCTATGGAGTGAAACTAGAGCCAAAGGATGACAAGCACGAAATTTCTGAAAAACTAGTCGAGAAGTTCAACGAGATCGCGAACAAGTTAGTGCTGATTCAAACATTTATTGGACATGCTTAGAAAACAGTGGATGTAAAAGCGAGGAAAAAAAATAAGCGGGAAAGTAGTCAGACTAATTGTATGAGGGAGATAGAAAAATTGAGAGGTGGGCAGAGCGAGACATAGAGAGACAGAGAGGGAGAGAGGGGAAGAGAAAACAAGAGAGATGAAGATGGAGTGAGGGAGAGGAGTTGAGAGAGAAAAGAAAGAGGGTATGTAATTCTTAGGTGTTTCTAATTCTACCCCTTCAGAAGCTCGCTATTCTTCATCTTGGACAGCACGCCGGTCTTTGAGGACAAGTGTATGCGAAAGATTAACGAAATGATATGAGCGAATACCAGCGAACACGAGATCAATGTCAGTTAGCATGGAGATAAAGCAGACCTTTATAATAATAATTATAATAATTATTATTATAGTTATTATAATTATAATTATAACTATAATTATTATAATTTTTAACTATAGTTATAATAAATTATTATTACTTTTATTATTATTAACTTATTATTAAAAAGATTAAATGAATAAAATAATAACTTTAAAATACGATTATCCAGGATGCATGCGTACTGCGCGGGGAGAAGAAGTACGCGCGTGCTCGTACAAAGAAGTGCCGCAGTTAGTCTTTTCTTCTATGAATTTTTATTCAATGACTTTAAGAGAGCCTCTCTGTAAGGGCCAAGGTTTCTCTGCCCCGGGGGAAAGTGTCGGATTTTGATAATCAAATTTTAATAGGGGGTACCCATGCGTATTATAAAGAAAATTAGGTGGTCAATTTTGTTATAAAATTTTTATCTTTGACTGGGCATGCAAAAGTATGCAAAATGTTTAAGCCTATATAACTTTCCTTAAGCTCAATATTTTTGAATTATTTTTTTTTTATCTGATGTGTATTCGGACAGCGCACAAAAACGTCGTTGACGAGTTTCCTGAAAATTTTCATTTTCAAATAGTTTTATGCATTTTTAATTTTCAAAACAGTTTTTTGAGCACTTCATCTATTTCCGGATACGGGCTGAAGCTGGATAATAGTTTAAAAGAAAGAGGAGAAAAAATGACATATAATATGTTGTTATGAAGAAAATCGAAAGATACATATGTTTTCGAATTTTGAAAGAACGAATAAAAATTTAAATGGAACGGTTTTCAATGAAATTATTCTTTTTCTCATCAAAAAACACCATATAACATGATTTGTGGCACAAACATGCACCCTTCAGTTTTCGACTTGATTTATCCGCTGGATCAACACTGGAAATTTTCCTCGATCGCTCGAAAAAAGGGAATATGTATCCTTGAAAACTCATTAAACGAGGATATAGTATACAGTATTGTTCGCTCTACCTGATAATGTGTTCATTTGGTTAAGCCGGTTATCTTAAAGGCCTATAAATTTGGTTCTCAGTAGTTATTATCCAATTAATTTTTGATCGAAAAAGAGAAAATTTTATTTATAAGCCCCAGGGTAACATTATGCAGATTGGTTCTAGATCTGTTTTGTAGAGAAATTAATGGCCAATCCGATAAAATAAAAACTGTTTAAAAAGCAAGAGTCTAAAAAAAGTTACATTGATTCATCTCAATCAGCGAAAATGCGAGTGCACCAGGTTCAGGTCAAAATTCGAAAACATACATATGTATTTTCGATTTTCTTCATAACAACATATTATATGTCATTTTTTCTCCTCTTTCTTTTAAACTATTATCCAGCCCGTATCGGGAAATAGATGAAGTGCTCAAAAAACTGATTTTTGAAAATAAAAAATGCATAAAACTGGTTGAAAATGAAAATTTTCAGAAAACTCATCAACGACGTTTTTGTGCGCTGTCCGAATACACATCAGATAAAAAAAAGATAATTCAAAAATATTGAGTTGAAGGAAAGTTATATAGGCTTAAACATTTTGCATACTTTTGCATGCACAGTCAAAGAAAAAAATTTTATAACAAAATGGACCACCTAATTTTCTTTATAATAAGCATGGGTACCCCCTATTAAAATTTGATTATCAAAATCCAACACTTTCCCCCGGGGCAGGCGCCTATGGAAGGCTGCTTGATCCTTACAGAGAGGCTCTCTTAATACATTTAAATTTCATACAACAATTCATAAAGTTTTCAAAAGATCGCAAGGGCTCTAGACTAATCATAAATGAAATATATATATATATATATATATATATGTATATATATATATATATATATATATATTATACGTAAGCTTGTTATCATTTCTTATAGAAATAAATTTATAACGTTCCGTTTCGCCTCTGTAAATAGCTGAAGGTGACTGAAACATCTAATATATTTTAATTTTTTTGCCCTAAAAATTTCTCTCAGAACAAATTGAAGGGAAACGGAACTTCAACAAAAAATTCTTGCTGTTCCTCGCGAAGAAGCACAAGAAGCGACTGAAGGAGCTTGAGAAAAGCCTCTATCCGAGTGAGTCATGATGAGCACGCGGAGCCATTTGTGTAGATGATGTCATGCCTAGAGGAAAGTGATTAGGCATCTCTCACTATGTCTCTCTCTACCTCTCTCACCCCTTCTCTCTCCCTCGCTCTCTCTGTCTCTCTTTCCTTCTCTCTCTCTCCCTCTCTCTCTCGCCTTCTCTCTCTCTCCATCTCTCTCCCCTTCCCTGTCTCTCCTTCTCTCTCTCTCCTTCTCTACCTCTCACCTATCCTCGTCTGTCCAATATTCCTAACTTGATGCTGTGGTTATTGAATATAAGGCATAATCCGCTATATAAAAATATTTATTATCATTCACTGTTTTTATCTCACATTGTTTATTAGGCTGATACAATATTAAATTATGTCGATAAATATGATATCCAATTAGATGATAAGCTTGTGGGACTACGATATGTAAAATTCTTATTTGCTGGCACACAGATAAATTAGTGAAGTAATGCAGAAATATCTTTATTGTGGAGAAGAAAAACAACGTGTGTTGTCGATGATTTAAGAAAAAGTGAGATAAAGAAGTGAATACATAAACCTGGTCATGATTTTGTCACATTCTATGCTCAATTACTACCGTGGCCTTGGAATAACTTGGCGAGAAATACATATCGCAGGCTAGCACTGCGTGCACCCAACGCGCATTAAAATGAATCGAGTGGTTTTCGTAATCGGAAAATGATAACATTTTCTCTTTTGTCGTATTACATACGCCGATTAGCTATAGCCTTCGCTGCCCTCTCTCTCTCTTTTGTCGTGCGGTCGTGAGCTCCTTTGCTCCGTCGTCCTCTGGGCCGGTACCCTCGTGCCAAGGGGACCAACTCGTCTATTGGCATCACCTCAGGTTACCGGATTCGATCTCCTCCTTCTTCTCTGGTACTTTCGTTGGTACCTCTGAAGTTGCTATGTCTAGGTCTTCGGTCCTCGCTCCAGCTGTCTCGCATCTTGGGTCGCTTGCTTCTCTCATCCAGATTCGCAAGCGTCACGGTTCGCCCTCTTCTTCCGAGGCACTCATCGCTACCAGATCGTGGAAAAGCTCAACGCTCACTATCTCATGGTCAACCAGCAGCAGCAGCAGCAGATCGATGTCCTGTCCATCGAGCTCGCCTCCAAGGATGCCAGGCTTGCCCTTCTCGGAGCCTCCTCCTCCCCCGATTCCTCCTCGTGTTTCTGACTGTGTCATGAATTCTAGTACTCCCAACCGCCCCTCACATTCCGTTGGATCAATCCTATTTCAGCTGTAATTCTTAGATCCCTGATGAAGTCGCTGACCGCTCTTTTGTCATTACTGGATCGTCTATCCTCACTGGTTCTCCCTCTTCTCGGGCTATTTGGGCTCGCTGTATCTGCCATTTCTCATTGGCATCCGAAATCAATTATTCAATTGACGAAGTTATCATGTCAACCTCTGCCCTCCAGCAAGAAGTCCTCCGCAAGTCGGCTTGCTTCAGGCGCACTAATGACTTTTATCAGTGTCGTCTTCGCCCCTCCTTCCACCTTTTTCGCAGCGTGGCCTCATCCCAACTTTATGCAACAAACCCGACATCTCCTCCGGTAAAGGAATGAATGCTAAGCGTCGTTTGGGGTAAGACTGCAAGAACAATAAAAAATGATTTAAGCATTACAATTAATACGAAGAAGAGCGATAAAACTTGAAGCATTTTAATTTCAATTTACTTCTCTTTTTCCTTGGAGAGCAACGTCGATTCTTTTCGCAGCCTCCTTCATATTGAGCAGAAACAAAACTGAACAATCAAGAAGAAATTGAAATTCATGTTAGATATATTGAGAAGAGAAAATTCCATATATGCGCAAGCTGATTCCCAGTTTGGACAAGCACATTTCATTATTTTCCTTATTTCAATAATACGTATCCCAATGGGCATTTGTCGGCCTCCGTGATCGGCCCCGAAACTAGCCCCGGCCTCAAATGTGAAAAAATGCATAATGTAAGAGAGCCTCATGTATTCATGTATTTATCTCTTTTAATATTCCGTATATTATCATTGACTATCTGCTTGCTAGCCTGAAATGTTAGTCTTATTATTCAAAATGAGATTATTTTCCAATAATTCCATTCTTAAGCGAAAACATTCAAGAGAAGAGGAAAGATAGAAAAAGGAATTCTGCTTCCTACAGTTAGTTCCCTTCTTCTAAGGGAAAGATATATTTATTCTCGAATATGATCACAAAATTGAAAGTACTTGAACGAACGAGCATCGCATGTGCTACATCGTCAACATATTTACGCTTCATAAAAAATTAATAGCACGTCGCGAATCGTACGGGACAAAGGAGGCGGGGGATTCCTAGAACCAGACAGATACAAAAAATAATATGGCACCTCCTATTCTACGATTTTTGTTGTTATGGCGACAAAGGGAGGCTGCAGTCCTACCTAAGTCTAATTTTCTTTTGAGAGAGAAGAGGGAAGGGGAAATATATCATCAAAAATTGGCGCCACGAGAGCTTCAATAGGACCTCTCCGGGAGCTTCAATAGGACCTCCCCAAAGCAACGGCTGTCTACCCTAATTACCCAAGTGCCGTGAAAATGTCATAAATTAAGAGATGAAAAACATTAAAAACCTCTGGTTTTTTTTTAACTTTTAAAGTTAACCTTACACTTAAAGTGAACTTTTAAAGCCAAAGGGAAAAATTAAATATGTATATAGAAAAAAGTATAACGTCCATACCTGGCATGACGGTATTGGTCGGAACCACTCGCTGCTACCAGTAAGAGTACGGGCCATTCTTAGCTCCGTACCACGGTTGCTCTCATCAGATTCATTCTTCAACGTAAGTCGCACAGGCAGGATTCAGAAGATTCTTTATTAGGTCGAGACGAAATAGAAAGAGAGAAGGGAGAAGAGGAGACGGCGACTCGGGACAAAGATGGCAGCGGAGACCGGCATAGTGCGGGTCCCCTCCGGGTCTAGGCAAACCCCCCCCCCCCCCCCCCCAGAATACATATCCCTCGGGGATTAAGTACAGGCGAGAAAGAGGGCGGCGCCTAATAACTAGAAACTACAAAAAGGCTAGCAAGCAGATAGTCAATGATAATATACGGAATATTAAAAGAGATAAATACATGAATACATGAGGCTCTCTTACAATAAAATAATTTTTCTGGATGAAAAATCTATCCAAAATTTAGAATATTTCGCATCCGGAATGTGTCCACACAATTCTCGTCGTATGCGAAAATTCGTAGAATGAAAAGGAAATGATTGTTCCCGATCAAAATATCAGGTTGAATATTTATGAGAAATTCATTGCCGCTTTCTGCTTTCACCCAGTCTAGTGAATTACATATCAGTGGAACAGAGCGAGGATTAATTCGGATTTATGATCATCATTCATGATAAGCAGAACGTGATGTATCGTTGACATTGATCTTTTATGATGGATAAAATTAAATTCATTTATTCAACAACTCTGTGATGTATGAGTTTGTACTGCCTGAATCAATGAGTGCAGTTGTCTTTATTATGTTCTCAGAAAAATTTGGATTAATAAGATGTACTTCCGCCCATAGAACGTAGAATTTTTTCCATGGTATTAGTGCTAGAATGAATCTTTTTCGAAGAGATAGAATTATTCCGGTTTGATGTCTCTGAACATTGCGAGTATTCGTCGATAGCAGTGATGGTTGTGTGATTCGCGGCTCATGTGGAGCAGAAGAATGTTGCTGTTGAATTGAGCGAGGATGAGTAGCGTTTTGATTCTAAATTTGCACTACTCTTGCGACATCTGCCTTTGATTTCTAGCAGGGGAGAAGTGGTGTCTGTGTGTATTCGGATACATTTCTATATATGGGCTGATGAATTTGATTCTGATATTGATTTCGATTTTGCGAAAATCGCAATTGAGGCCTTCGCCATGTATTCGATGAGAAATTATGCGAATGTCTCCTTGAATCGATTGATAAAATTGCTACAAAAATACAACAACTTTTGTAGCAATTTTTGCAGTTAAGATTTTCAATGATAATTATTCAAGCAATTCTTGCATAGTTTCATCTGATATGCTGCTGCGTTGCGATCGCTCGGTGGTGTAGTATACATTATTGTACAGTCGTTCACTGTATGATGCCTGTCATTGCAAAGTTTGCATTTATCGCAAAGATGATCAGTATTGTATTCAACTCGTCAATTAGACATAGATATCTACATTTGATGAACCAGTAATGAGAACATTTTCAATTCTTCGTTCTTCTATTATTTCTCTGGGTAGACAAAGAACATCAAATATTCCGACTCTCTTTATTTATTGATCTCTTAGTCTGTAGATAGTCTGCTGCCCTCTCTCCATACTCTGCTGCCCTCTCTCCATACTCTGCTGCCCTCTCTACATACTCTGGTGCCCTCTCTCCATACTCTGCTGCCCTCTCTTGCTGTGCGGCCGCTCAACTTTTTGCTCCGTTGCCGGTCCACATAGCTGCAGCTCATGCTACCGCCTGTGTGCCTCAGGCCCTCTCACGTCTCCTAAAGGCACCTTCTGAGGTTACCTCCATCCGTAGAAGAGTCTCCTTTCTCTCTCTCTCTCTCTCTCTTCTCATCGGCAATCTCTACTTGAACTCTTGGGCCGGGGAAATTGTGATCTATTTAGGCCCCTTTTGAGTTATGTCTGGTCAAGACAATTCTTCCTCTTCTGCCAAGCCAATCTCTCCTCTGGTCTCGTTCGCTGATCGATTCCAGAATCGCCGTAAGCGGACCGGCGGTTCCGTTGACGAGACAAGCGAGGACGAACTCATCCACCTGCTGGCCCAGATACTCGACGCCCTGGTCGTCGCCCTTTCAACCAAGGACGACGACATCAAGTCACTCTCCACTCTCGTGGCCGAGAAGGAGAAAAAGGATCACCACCCTGGAGGCAGCCCATTTCGATCTTGTTGCGCGTTTTGATGCTTTTTCCTCTTCTCTTAATCCCATTATTGATGTCGATATGTCTGCTTCTCTTTCTCCCTCTCGCGGGGCTGCCTCCGCACCCCCTTCCGTCCCTCCTTCCAACCCACCCCCTCCTCTCCCTTCCACCCTTGAGGCCGCCTGGAACCCCTCCTTCGAGACGGAGGAGGAGAAGGCTGATAGAACCGAGCGCCGTCGTTCTGTTGTGGTGGCTGGTGTTGACTATGCATTCGGCTCTTCCACTCAACGGGTATTGTACTACTATGATGTCGTTACACGAATGCTTGATTTCCTTGATATCTCTGCTGTCCCAGTTGCGGTTTACCAACTCCCCTCTCGCGGCTCCCGCACCGCTTTGTTGAAAGTGGTTCTCCCCAACTCCGCCGCCCAGGAGGAGATGAGCAAGAAGGCTCCCCGCCTCTTTCACTCTGACGACTTCTTCCACATCTCTGCCCGCTCGTCCCCGCTTGGATATCTCCAAGTTCTTCCGTCCCCCTAGCTCTCATCCTCAGGCCAATCGCGGCCGCCCTTCCATCCTTGCCCCCAACCACCCTCCCCCTCACCCAAGGCCTCCGGCCACTTCTCGATATCGCAAACCGTCAATTAATATCCCGGGTCTCTCCTCTCTCCCTCTTCGTGTCTCACAAGGATTTGACCCTGTCGCCCCCATGTCTCCATCTATCAATCAATGGCACCGCAATGCCGTCCCCCCTCCGTCTCCGTCTCCGTTCAATCAATGGCATCGCAACGCCTTAATCCCTCCTCAACACCCCTTTCAACCAATGGCCTCCTCTTTACCGCCACTAAATAACAACGTTCGCAGGCCCAATGATTCACCCCACTATAAGGCTCCCATTGAAGTCTGCAAGATCATACTCTTTAATGCCCGGTCTATTGTTAATAAGATCGCTGAATTAAGCAACACTTTAAATGTATCCTTTCGAATTATCGCTATTGTCGAATCATGGTTGTCATCTAAATATCCCGATTCTTTCTTATTAGCTGGGAACTCGAACTATAATGTCTTTCGTACCGATCGCCCTCGCCACAAGGGTGGCGGTGTTGTTTTGTTGGCCCACTCCGCGGTCTCTTGTAAGATTGTCTCTTCCCTCTCAACCGCAGGCTCTTTTGATCTCCTTGCCGTTGATTGCAGTTTTAATGGCAGTCTTATCCGCTTTATTATAGTATTCCGCGCCCCTTCTTCAGCTGCTGAAGGCAATTCTGTCCTTGTTAACTCCCTTCGCGATCTCTCTACCTGCGCACATCCAACGATCATTCTGGGTGACTTTAATTTCCCCGACCTTTATTGGTCCCTCCCCTAACCCCCCGCGGTCGGCAGTACCCCTCCCCAATCCAAGCTCTTCTTAGATTTTACGTACTCCGTTTTCTTCGCCCAACTCACCCCTTCTATTACATGTAACTCCCATGTTCTTGATCTATATTGCACTACGTTATATTTATTTTATTTTCACTGCTAAATTTCTAATTACCACGTCTCACTTCGGTGGGCGTAAATAAAGTATAAGTATTGAGTTTCGAAAGAACTTCTGGTTAATCCAGATCATTATATTCAAGCGAATATAGAAATGCCTTTGATTTATCGTTTATGCAAATGGGATATGTTGGATAGAATGTTAATATGAAATTATTTTTAATTGTGCAGCGATGAGGAGGAGTCTGAAGTTTTGGAATTTAGGGTTTATGATAGTTCCCTGGTGAGGTAGGAGACGCCAACTGGCGATTTTTTAAATATTTATTTTTCTTCCCCTCTCTCTCTCTCTGTCTCTCTCTCGATTCTCTCTCAATCTCACAAATTCCTTCCCGTTCTTTCGTTTCTGCGTGGAGCAAACAATTGATGCAGGTATTGGCTAAGAGAGCGGGAGTGCGAGAGGGTGAGAGAGAGAGAGAAACAGTGTGCTCGAGACGCAGACATATGTATATGTCCAACGCAATTATTGCCACCCCGGGTAACTTTCTTCTCTCTGTATAGTATTCTCATGTCGACATTTTAGATCGGCGACAGACTTGTTCTAGAATAAAGTTTTTATTGAATAAAATTTTTATTATTAAACCTGCATTGAATTGTGTAAAGATACATATAAATTGTTATTAAAATTACTTATAGGGTACCAATTTTATTATTATTGCCACCGCGGGTAACTTTCTTCTCTCTGTATAGTGTTCTCATGTCGACACTTTAGATCGGCGACAGACTTGTTCTAGAATAAAAATTTTATTATTAAACCTGCATTGAACTGTGTAAAGATACATATAAATTGTTATTAAAATTACTTATAGGGTACCAATTTTACGTTCAGCTTGTCGGTTAGCGCGGTGGCGGTAGGCACACTGCGCTCTGCAATCTGAGTTGTAACTTGCATTTCGGAAAACTCTCACTGCCCTGTCCGAGGAATTCTCCGGATATGCTGGAGGATGTACATACCGCATTTTCTCTTTTAGTACCCCCGGGGGTTCTATTTTTCAATACCCTTGCGAGAGGGGAATACTATTAGAGGGAGGGGTTCTCCTAGAGGGAAGTGTACTATTTTTCAATGTGAGACACTAAAAGTTTGATAACAACATTTTCTTCTTAAAAATAAGAAGAATCATAGCTCGAATTCATAGGAATCATCACTGGAATATCCATTTTGGCACATATGTTGAATGAATTTGCAATCGGTTCATTGGGGAGAGCATCCCATGACTCCAGGATCCATTCGAGGTACGTCTCGAGCTGAGATATTAGGCTGTTAGGGGGGCACTATTGGAGGGGGGGGGGATTCTACTAGAGGGAGGGGTTCTATTTTTCAATGGCTTTATATCAGAGGGGTACTATTAGAGGGGGGGGGGGTTCTGATAAAGGGGGGGAACTAATTGAGAAAATACGGTATATATCCTGAACTGTGCGAAGCTGGCGCTGCCGGGAAACTGGCTCCTGCCAACTCGACTCTTCACTAATTCAATTCAATTGAAATAGTTTTATTCAACGGGTAAGTGGATTCCATGGAGCGCCATGAGTCGTCACCATTCCTGTGGATTTGCTCTAATTATTACTATTGACAGGGTTTGTACGACCAATGACGTCATTTGAGTATACTATGCAACTACATACGGATGCAAGAGTCCGAAGAAGCGAGTCTTTCAATTTCTGTTCCTTTCCGCCGTCGTTACCCTTTTCTTCATCTCCAAATTCGTAAAGCAACATGTCGTCTTCCAGATGGTTGGCTGTCTTGGATAGATCAATTGCTTATCTATGCTTACACCTGCTGTAGTAGATATTCTTGGACTTTATAACCTCTCATAATTGCAGACAGCACTCAGTATTCAGAGCATGTCTTCTGGCGAAATAAACCATATGCCTGTCATTCTTGCTTGGACAAAATACTTCAAATTAAATTTTAATGCAAATTTGATCATGCCAAAATTTTTTTCTATTGTTTCTGACATCCTGCAAATCTTTCCGTTCTAATTATATTGCTAAACTCATCATCATATTTTCTGACATCCTCTTGACGTGCGACTTCGTGGTCGCCTCGGCGACTGCCCCTTCAAATGTGAGATCAGGGCAAGAAGCAATCAGAGGTGTGACCATCGCTTATGCAAATACCAATATGTAGGATAGAATGTTTGTGTTCTCCTTTAAGAAAATATTTTAAAAACATAAATTGTGCAGCGATGAGGAGAAGGCGGACGCGATTGTCTTTTTCATCCGTAGTCTGCATGCGGATGACCTGCCCCTTCACCGTCGAAGCGAGCAGTACTACGTCTTCTTTCTCGACGAGTCCCAAGTCTATGCCAGGGGCATTGATGTGGTGCAAAATGACATTTTGATTTCTAGATTTAACAATTATCAAAAATTTCATGTATGATTGCTAAATGGTTTTGTAGATGTTCCAAATGCAGTACGCTAATTTTACTTAACCAAAAAACCCACATATTCCTCGAGAGATAAAACTAAAGTAATAATGCATCTTATTCGACAGGTTCCTCGTGACTTCTTCAATGCAACTCTTGGCTTCCTTCGCGTGCCCGGCTCGTACCGCTGGACATATGGGGACTTCCATTCGATTGCTGAACCTGCTCACTGGTCACTTCGAAACTGGACCATAGTCACCGAGAAGCAGGTTGTGATTATTTTACATAAAAAATAACAATGACGAAAGAAATCAACGTTCTAAACGTGATCTCCTTTAACTTTAGATCGATGATGCAATTAAACAGAGGAGCGCCGTGGCATTCGCTCTTATTACGAATTGCCACGTTCAACACTCGAAAAGACGGAGTTACATTAAGGTTCGGTATGATTGTTCAGAGGTGTTAAAATGAAAAAAAACCCAGAGATCAGAATTGCTATTAAGCATCACAAATAATACGTGAGAATGAGAGAGCGCTTGATGGCAACGATTTGAATTCGCAATTGTTTTCAATCAATGTCTTCCTTTCAGAATGGCTCTTCCTCAATTGAGAAAAAGCTTGATTAAACCAATTGAAATTAAATACATACAAACTTCAGTAGGCATGCTAATTTAATATAGAAATTCTACAGGAACTTTCGGCCAACATGAACCTCACTCTTCGCGGTGGATGTTATTCTTCGCGGCAGAGTGTGGAGAGCGAGAGGAAGCTTATGGGTTAATAATCAAATTGCATTTGATATTTTTAAATTGGTTCTCCTCTGTGTCCAGCGTAATAGTATGGGATAGTGGTTTTTCTTCTTCTTCCAGAGTCACACTTCTTCTATCTCGCATTCGAGAACTCGGTCTGCAAGGATTATGTGACGGAGAAATTCTTTCGAATCCAGAATCTCGTTGTTCCCGTTGTGCTACGGCGGGCTATAATGAAGGGTCATTTTTGTCGCTTTTAATCATTCCATAGCAGAAAACTGTTTATACGTTGTATTCGTTTTAATGAATGCAACAAGAACAACAAAATTACGTGCTAGCTGGGGATATCAATTTCGTTGTTGTCAAAATTGTTCGTTCATCTTCTTAGGAATTGCGCCCCACTCCTCTTTCGTTGCCGCCGATGATTTCTCGTCTCCAAAAGAATTGGCAGACTTTCTAGTCGCAGTCTCAAAAAATATGACAAGATATCGAGAGTTCGTTTATACATTTATTGCTTCTAAAACAAAATTTAGAACAAACTATTTTGTTTGGATCTAGGTTTTTCGACTGGACCAAACGATTTTATAAGGAGACTCCAGGGAGTTCGAGCGGTAAGAAGTTTGTGTGTTCTTGAGCCAAAAAAAATGTCTTATTGTCGCAGAGAATTTTTAAGTTTTTTCAATATTTCATAACTCCTACTATGTGATGGCCATTTACAGGTATCTGCGATCTGTGTCGTGACTTGCATTTCGGAAATGTCTCCTCGCCTTGGCCGAGGACTTCTCCGGATATTCTGGAGTATTATTCTCCTGAGCAGTGCGAAGCAGGCGCTGCCGAAAAACTTTCTCGTGCCAACTCGACCCTTCACTAATTCACAATTCAATTCAAATAGTTTTATTCAACGGGTAAGTGGATTCCATGGAGCGCCATGAGTCGTCACCATTCTTGGGGATTTGCTCTAATTATCATACTCTTTTAATAAGCGTTCTGCTTTAGAATCATGAAATAAAATTATAATTGGAAAGCACCGTGACTTTATTGCGTGATAAAAATGTTATGCTAACTTGTTCGTTCTCTTCAGCCTCATTACACACATTCGGGGTGCGCATTTCCTGTGACTGTCAATAACAGTTTCATATTACTAAAATACTTCTTATTTAGAAAAATCACAAACCTACGGACTTTGTCTTTGGACATGGTCGGGAAGCGAGTGTGCCGGCGGGTAACACTTTACGCGTCAAGCTCAAGGAGCTTCGGTGCTCATCTGAGTCTTCTCTGCCTACTCTTTGGGTGTCGTGCCCGAGTGAACCCTTAATGCGTGGTGGCAAGCAATTCTGGTTATTGTAAGCCAAACCTCAGCCGAGTGCCACAAAGATAATTCACTTGAAGGGCCCCGTTCATAAGCCGTCAGGGCTGTTGCATCGAATGGGTAGCCGGCCTCTGCTGCTATTGCAGTCATTACAGTAGTGTTCTTTCCTGTTCCAATCAATGTTCACATCATTAAATGGGTGTAAAAGATTTTCTATAGGGATTCGGACATTCCGAACCATCCAATCTGATGGTCTATACATATGCAAAATATCTGAATTTTTGGAACTTACAATTAGGGTTTCTGACAGTTCCCCGTTGAGGTATGAGAAGGCTATGCAAACTCACTGATGCCAACTGGCGACTTTTTTTTTAAAGATCTCTTTTTCTTCTTCTCTCTCAGTCTCACAAATTCCTTCCCTTTCTTTCTTTTCTGCATGGAACATACAATCGATGCAGCTATTGGCAAAATAAAATAACCCAAGACCTTTACCCGGTCAAGGATCCTTTGCGGTGCATCCCAGTTGCCAAGGGATCAGGTTTATCATTAGGAGACGAGGGAAACACACAAGATTGACGGAGGAAGCGGACGAGAAGGAGAGATAAGGAGAGAGGGGGAGACAAGGCGTGGTGGACCGTCGAGGGGAGAGGAACCCGGAGAAAGGTGAGACTCGGCGGTCGGAAGGCCGCCTCCGGGCTAGACCCTTTAGATGAATCATAATTGTCACTAAAGTACACGAGAGAAAGGGGAGGAGCAGCGAGAATAGCAAGTAGATCAGCTAACTACAGTACACTGAGAAGACAGAGGCATACAAACGTACACACTAAAAGTAGATACACACTATAAGGGCTCTAATACTCACATACACTTACACAAAGAGGGCGAGAGGTATATTATGATAGGCTGGCAAATTGAAAATGATTCGGTTCAAAAATTGTTTCATGCAAGATGGTTTCGAATATCTCTGCCTAGTAGAGGCGCTTCTCGAGTTCGCGGAGTTTCGAATCGTACGTGCGTGCGAGTTGCTAAATTGATTTCATTAAGAATTTTTAAATCTTTCAAAACTCTCCCAAGAAATTTGCGCATTTCTCAAAAATACAGATATTTAAAAATATCTGTATCTTTGAGAAATGCTTGTCTCTCAAGATATTCACTAAATAATAAATGCGAAGTGACAGTACACTGAGAAGACATGGTGAAAGGGCGCGAAATTCAAATCTGTATTATTGTTATTTTTTACTTCACCGCCGACCTCATAGATTGGCTCTACGCGTTGTCTGACATTCGGCACGAGATGGCTGAAAGGATCGAATACAGCCAGATGCGTCGTGCCGTCGTAGGCGGCAAAGTGCCCACTCTGGTCGAGCAATGCCGGCTCGACGTCGTAGGGAATGCAGTTCTGGAAAAAAAATCAGGTTTTAAATCGCACCTTTTTTTGAGAGATTTAAAGAGACGCGCGGCTACAATGGCCATATTGATGAATAATCAGGCAGTAATATTTTATTTAATCGTTTTAAATATTTAATCAAAGTAATATTACTGTAGAGGAAACCTTGGACAAAATGTTAAAACATAAACTTTATGCAAATTACATCACAAGTTTCCATAAGCTTCTTTGTCCTCGGCCGCCCGTAGTCGTCCTCGAATGGATGAGTTGTGATATTCTGGAGTATGTAAAGTAGATGAGGATGAGGTTTGGCAATATGAAACTATATAGATATAAATATTACCTAGAAATTATAATAACATGACAGTTACTAAGCCAGAAAAATTCTTCTAACATTAATGTAGTCCTCTGATTTGCCCGCGCGTATAAAGTCGATCATTTTGCGCATTTGGTAGTCGTCGAACGCCGGGAAAGTGTCCATGATGAAGAAGAGTGGACTTCTGAAAGAAGATGTCAATCTTAGGTGTTTTCTAACCTTTTTCTTTTTCTTTTCTTTCTTTTCTTTACAATACGGGCAAAAAAATTGGAGACAACAAATTTCCGACTTGTTCTGAAGGTCTCTGAGATGCTCGAGCATTTCTTCCAGCGCGAGGTCTGGCTTTCCCGGTGGTGGTGGACGCTCTTTTGGACGGAAGTACCTAGAGAGTTATCTCAGGCTTATGTTAGTGTCGATTTGCATCTCTCTAAAGATGCTTTCACCAAGTTGCCTGTCTCATTCACTCTCTATCCCTCCCCCTCTCTCTATCTATCTCTCTCAATCTCTCGCTCTCGATCGCTCTCTCTATCTCTCTCTCTCTCTCTCTTTCTCTCCCTCTCTATCTTTTCAAAGCAAACAAGATATGTATACCGTTGACTGATGAAGGTGACATCTGGATTAAGGTCGTCAAGTACGTCCGTGTAGTTCGCAAAGTGTTTACAGAGGTGGCTGCGCGTGTATGACAAGACTTCGCATTCTGGAAAAATAAGAAGATTATTTTAGTTCTTTAATATTTTTACAAATTTATTTAGCGATAACATTTTTCACTGAAATTTTTATTTTTACCAAACACTTGACACTTAAACAAATCTGAAGTAAAGAAGGACTCCTCGGTCTCACCGCACTGGCTGTAGAGTGTGAAGGTGGAGAAGTACGGCTTGAAGTGCTTCCAAAGGAGATCTGCCTGGTTTGGCGCATAGCTGTTGCCTATCACCGCGAAGCGAAGCTTGCCGGTGCCAGGCTCAATAATTCTTTCTTCTTGTTTTCGGCTTCATTTTCATCTCTTAATTCATATATCTCTCCCAAGTTTATTTTTTTAACACTAAAACCTTTTCTTCTTTTTTTGTTGTTGATAAAATTCAATATGAAATTCGTGTATTATTTGCTGTTTTAGAGGCACCGGAACATCGACTTTTTTTTTTAAGTTAACAGGTTCACAAAGAGCCTCTTTAAAGAGAAAACAGCTGTGGCATATACTATTAATTTGGAGCTATTTTGTACTAATAATTTTTAAATAAAGATTAATATTTCACGGAAAATGTAATGCTAATTAAAAACGGTGGTTAATTTTTAAAAAAAAACTAATTAAAGAAGAAACCGGCATCTCGCAGATGCCGAATGGCTTGGTGACGTGATAAATGTGCGCCGGCGTCTCCTCGGTCAGGTTACGCCAGTACTTGTACGTGCATTCTTTGATCAGGATATTGTCTTTCATGTTACTGAACGAGTATAGATTCGTCTTGATCGCTTCTTCTGAACAGAGAGATATAAGTAGTTTTAATATCTCTCGCTCTTTCTCTCTCTCTCTCTCTCTCTCTCTCTCTCTCTCGCTTGTTCTTTCTCTCATTCCTCCATTTCAACATGTCTCGTGCTTTCTCTCGCACTCCCGTCTCTCTCGCTCTCTCTCGTCTCTCTTTCTCTCGCTCTCTCTCTCAATCGCTTGCTCTTTCTCTCTTTCCTCCATTTCAACATGTCTCGTGCTTTCTCTCGCACTCCCGTCTCTCTCGCTCTCTCTCGTCTCTCTTTCTCTCGCTCTCTCTCTCTCTCTCGCTTGCTCTTTCTCTCTTTCTTCCATTTCAACATGTCTCGTGCTTTCTCTCGCACTCCCGTCTCTCGCGCTCTCTCTCGTCTCTCTTTCTCTCGCTCTCTCTCTCTCTCTCGCTTGCTCTTTCTCTCTTTCCTCCATTTCAACATGTCTCGTGCTTTCTCTCGCACTCCCGTCTCTCTCGCTCTCTCTCGTCTCTCTTTCTCTCGCTCTCTCTCTCTCTCGCTTGCTCTTTCTCTCTTTCTTCCATTTCAACATGTCTCGTGCTTTCTCTCGCACTCCCGTCTCTCTCGCTCTCTCTCGTCTCTCTTTCTCTCGCTCTCTCTCTCTCTCTCGCTTGCTCTTTCTCTCTTTCCTCCATTTCAACATGTCTCGTGCTTTCTCTCGCACTCCCGTCTCTCTCGCTCTCTCTCGTCTCTCTTTCTCTCGCTCTCTCTCTCTCTCGCTTGCTCTTTCTCTCTTTCCTCCATTTCAACATGTCTCGTGCTTTCTCTCGCACTCCCGTCTCTCTCGCTCTCTCTCGTCTCTCTTTCTCTCGTTCTCTCTCTCTCTCTTTCTCTCGCTTGCTCTTTCTCTCTTTCTTCCATTTCAACATGTCTCGTGCTTTCTCTCGCACTCCCGTCTCTCTCGCTCTCTCTCGTCTCTCTTTCTCTCGCTCTCTCTCTCTCTCTCGCTTGCTCTTTCTCTCTTTCTTCCATTTCAACATGTCTCGTGCTTTCTCTCGCACTCCCGTCTCTCTCGCTCTGTCTCGTCTCTCTTTCTCTCGCTCTCACTCTCTCTCTCTCTCTCTCGCTTGCTCTTTCTCTCTTTCTTCCATTTCAACATGTCTCGTGCTTTCTCTCGCACTCCCGTCTCTCTCGCTCTCTCTCGTCTCTCTTTCTCTCGCTCGCTCTTTCTCTCTTTCCTTCATTTCAACATGTCTCGTGCTTTCTCTCGCACTCCCGTCTCTCTCGCTCTCTCTCGTCTCTCTTTCTCTCGCTCGCTCTTTCTCTCTTTCCTCCATTTCAACATGTCTCGTGCTTTCTCTCGCACTCCCGTCTCTCTCGCTCTCTCGTCTCTCTTTCTCTCGCTCTCGCTCTCTCTCTCTCTCTCTCTCTCTCTCTAGCATTGCCTATCGTAATATCCACTGGATGCAAGCGATCGTTGAGCGTGGGTGCAACTGTCAGAGCGAGTGCAGCAAGCGTAAGAAGCAGTCCACAGTTCCAGCAAATACTAGATAAATTGGGGGGAAGAGTGTACATACCGTATTTTCTCAATAAATACCCCCGAGGGTACTGTTTCTCAATAACCTTGCGGTAGAGGGGCACTATTAGGAGGACGGGTTTTAATAAAGGGAAGGGTACTATTTTTTTAATGTGAGATACTAAAAGTTTAATCACAACATTGTGTTCCCAACAAAAAAAGAAGAAACATAGCTCGAATTCAATGGAATCATCACTGGAATATCCGTTCAACGGCAGATTTTTCACGAATTTGACATCACTTCATTGGTGAAAGCACCTCATGCCTCCAGGATCCATTCGAGGTATATCTAGAGCTGAGGTACTAGATCGTGGGGGGGGGTACAATTGGAGGGGGTGGGGGTTCTAGTAGAGGGAAGGGTACTATTTTTCAATGGAATTTTCTGAAGGGTACTATAAGAGGGGAGAGGGGGGCCTAATAAAGTGAGGTACTGTTCTTTTTTCTGGTTGATACATAAAATTTGAATACCTCATTTTGGCGGGAATTATAAAAGCGAACCAATCTGCGACTTTGACCACTCACGATAGTGTCGTTCGTAGATGTAATAAACGATGATTGTGAGCGCGATCGACAGCGGAATTGTGGAGAGACGGGCTAAATTAAATATAAATAATTTGTTAGGCTTTCTAATTCTTTTATAAATGATAAATTTAATAAACTAAAATGAATTAAGCAATAACAATGAGAATGATAATGACATGTGCTGACCGGCCGAAAGTGCGGCATAATCACGGACGAGATAGACTGAGAATGGCCAGTGGATGAGATAAAGCGAGTACGAGACGTCGCCGATAAAGGCGAGTGGCTGTGAGGAAAGCCAGCGGGCAAGCTGGCATACTTGTTTTTTTTTAAATTAAATAAAATTATAATCTTTTTTAAAAGTAAATTAACTTCCATAAAAAATCTTCCAGAAAGACTGTTCCTATGTCGTCGGATCTTATAGTTATAATTCTCGTTTAATATGCTGGTGATTGTAAGTTATTATGAAGATTTGGCTCTCATGATATTAAAATTGTATTATTATTTCTAATTTTTTTCTTTGCAAGGACCGCACGATAGGAAGAGGGTGAATTGATGTGTTTTATTTTTGTTAAAATTAAGCTGTTCGATCGATCGATAAAGAAGCACTGACTGAAGTATCTGCGCCGAAGGCGATTAGAACGGAAGTCGCGTATGTGACGGCGATACGCGCGGCAGCCGGCGGCAGCTTCGTCGTGTGGAAGGGCAGCAGGAGCAGCTAGAGAGCAATCTGAAGAGAGAGAGAGAAAGAGAGAGAGAGAGAAAGAGAGAGAGACAAAGAGAGAGAGAGAAAGAGAGAGAGAGACAAAGAGAAAGATAGAGTTAGAGAGAGGTAAAGATAGAAGGAGGGTGCGTGTGTGTGTGTGTGTGTGAGAGAGAGAGAGAAAATTTTTTTCATCCCCCCCTCGAAACTAGCTATAAATTTACAATAACATACATATATTGACTTTAAAAAAGTTCGTCGTGCCCACCAGATATGCAATCTGGCTGACTGCTGCAGCCAATGACTTGCGAGAGCTGTGCATCTGCGCCTTGCGCCCCTCTTGTTCTGCTTCCAGAAGACGCGCCCGCTCAGACTCCTAGTGTTTGTGTGGTGTGCTGTTTATTCTTTTTAGTGATTAAAAAAAATTCTTTAAAAAAATGCATTTGCAGATCTTTCTCTTTTGATGCGCCCAAGTTGTTTTCATTTTTCCCGTTCCGGTGCTAAACAAGTTTTTTTGCTTGTTCCTCGCACTCAAAATCGCGCTATCGATTTGTGATAGAAAACGCAACAGACGAGATTCGAGGTGTTTTGCTGATGCTCACCGATCCAGTGGCCGTCGACGCTTCTCTCAGCTTCTTCTCAAAGAGCGAGACGGCGAAGAACTGCCAGAGCCGAGCGAGCGGAATGTTGAAGCCGATGAGCGGCGGCGTCAGCAAGTAAAAGACGAGCGAGAGGATGCTCACTTCAAATGTATGACGTCATTTTTTATTATGACGTCACTTTTCTGATCCTTTCTTTTCTAAATTTCATAAATGACACAATCATCCTTCAAACTATAGATGTACGCAACACTTTGAGCGTGTGTATAAAAAGAGTGTATTTCCTTTTGAAAAATCCTTGCCAACCAACTGTTTTTTTCTTTCTTATTTGCGCATTGGTCAAAATGACCTAAATAAGGAAGGGATATTTACTAATAATAGTAATTAAAAATTTGATTAATTAATCAATTAATTTATTAAGACCTGTTGGCAGGAGCAGAAGAGCCGTGTCGAGACGCGCCGCTGAGCGCAGCACGAAGAAGAAGGGCACAATCACGTAGAATTGCATCTCCAACGACAGCGACCAGATGTGTGTGAAGAGATTCTCGTCGAGGATATGCTGGGAAAGAAAGAAAGAGAGAGAGAGAAAGATTGAGAGAGAGAGAAGAAAGGGAGAGAAGAGCTAGAGATAGAGATTACAAGAGATCACGAGAGAAAGAGAGGAAAATGGAGAACCAGAGTTAGAGAGTTAGAAAGAAATAGTGGGAGAGAGAGACGGAGAGGTTGAGAAGAGCGATTGAGAAGGGGGAGAAGGAGAGATTCAGAAATAAGACAGAGTGGGGAGAAGGAGAGAGGGAGAGGGGGGGGGAGTGCCAGGAGAAAGAGAAAGATTTAGAGGATACAATTAGGCGATCAGAAGGAGGGACTAAGAGATATGTAAAAGGTCAAGCAAAAAGAAAGCAAAAGGGATGGCGATACATACCTCGAAATAGTCATTCTTCTCGAAGAGTGAGCGAACATTTGTTGTGAATGTTAGTGCGTAAATTGCGGACATCTGAATGAATTGGTGGAGTTCTCACTCATCTCATTCTTGTCAAGTAGTTACTAGTTCTGTAAACCTCTTTTGTGCATTTACTTCGAAAATTCTTTTTACAAATAAATAAACATATAATTAAATTATTAAACCAAAACAAATAGTGAAGAAGACAAGCTGACTCTTGACTGGCTTATAATGGTCGGGCTTGCGAAGACGGAGAAGACGAGGATTGCCACGACGCAGTAGAGAAGATGAAGTGGAAGGATGCGCTTGACACGGCGGTAGTAGAAATGGCACACGAGAGACGCCGTTACGCCGCCCGTCTGAGATGATGGATTTTCTATTTTAAAGAGGACGGCAAACAAATGGTGAAATACCCTGCATATATTCAATCTCATAGAGCTTCTCTCTTCCCTAAATTAAACTGCGTGCCTGTTAGGGCTGAATATCTGCGAGTAACGGCTAAATTATCGAAAATGATGTCGAAGTACAACCGCAATCATGAAGCCGCCCTTATGAAATCTAAGAAGAAATTATACTCGTTTGTTGGCTGCCGCTTGAAAATTAAACCTAGTATAGGCGCTCTGAAAGACCAGTCGGGTAGAACATGCATCGGTGACGGTAATAAGGCTAATGCGTTTGGCGAATTTTTCTGCTCTGTATTTACTGGTGACGATGCTAGCATGCCCGCATTCTCCCCCCATGTGCCCATTTTTCACTCTATTTCATTGTAATGCCGCCGTTGGTTAAAAAGAACCTCCTCAAGCTTAAACCGTCGCTTACCGTAACTGCCGATCCAGTCCCGCAAATAGTCTATAAAAAATGTGCCTCCTCTTTATGTACACCGCTTAGTTACATTTTCAACTATTCTATCATGCTTGGTTCTCTCCCGTCTCTCTGGATGAAGGGGATCGTAGTTCCAATAAATAAAGTTCCATCTGCTTCCTCGGTTAAAGACTTTCGCCCTGTGACGCTCTCTCCGCCGCCAATAAAAGTACTTGAACGCTGCCTCCGTCCCGCTTTGCTTAGATGGTGCAATCTATTTTCCATCATTCCTCCTAGCCAGCATGGTTTCCCCTCGCGCCGGTCGGTAGAGTCCAATCTCCTAGAATGCACAACTGAATGGATACGGGCTATTGATTCAGATCCTAAATCCGGCTCTGCTAACTGCGTTGACATCTTGTATTATGATTTCTGCAAAGCTTTCGACACAGTGTCTCATAGCAAGCTTCTAATTAAACTTGAAGGTTATGGTATTGCGGGTTCACTACTAGAATGGTTTAGGTCTTTTCTCACGTGTCGTTCTTTCCAAGTTCGGGAAGGGGAGTCTTTATCTGACTCTTTTCTTGCTACAAGTGATGTTCCGCAAGGAGCGGTGCTTTCTCCATTACTCTTCAACATTTATATTTCGGATCTACCATCGATTTTTGTGCACCTATCCCATGTGAAAATCTCATCTTTCGCTGATGACATCAAAATTTATGCAAATTTTCATCACTCTGACCCTCTACCCTCTCTTCAACTTTCGGAAGCAACTGATCTATTCGAGTCCTACTGCATAAAATGGCAGCTCCGCGTAGCACACAAAAAGTGCAACGCACTCCACCTAGGCAAACTGAATCCACGATACCCGTATTATGTCTCCCATCTTGCTCCTATTATTCCTTTCTCTGTCTCAACTTCTGCTATTCGTGACCTAGGCTTTCTAATAGATAGTAAGCTCTCTTTCAAGGAACATATAGAATATGTTTGTCGTAAATCTCTGAATCTAGTTTATTCTCTCTTTCGCATTCTCTCTTCTAAGTCTTCGAATATTTATATTTTCTGTTATTCATGTTATGTCATTCCTATCATGGAGTTTGCTTCTATTATTTGGTCTCCACATCAAGTTGGTTTAATTCGTAAATTAGAGAGAATTCAGCATACCTTCACACGCTTGCTTTTTATTAGATGTTCAAGTGGTTTTGTTCGATTTCAAGACATTCCGTTATATTCATCTATACTTTCACTCTTTAATCTGCCTAGTTTGCTTGTTAGACGTGTGCGTGCCGATCTGACTTATTCATACAAATTATTGCACGGAGATGTAGACATTCCTATTAGCAGACTGTTTGTATTCAGAGCAACCAATGGTCGTTTATCGCAATATGCATTTTTCATTCCTCGATAACGCTCTACTCTTTCTCAATTCTCGTTTGCCATTCGAGCTGCGTCATATTATTATAAGTTGCCTTTAATTGCCACTTCTTCTTTAACAGTCAAAGTATTTAAGAAAGCCATTTATAGCTTGCCAATTCTGGAATTACTCCAGATCAGAGTAGAGAATCTATAGGATAAGAAAGATTATATCAGTTCTACGAGTCAGCCAATTATCTCCGATCATGTAAATCTAAGCCCTTCTATCATCTCTCCCCTCCCCAGCAGCCGTTCTCGAGTCGCCGAAGTGTGCCTGCAGCCAAACCAGCACAGTCAATGGAGCCTTGCCACCTCCTTGGGGACCTCGTCCACCCCCTCTCCGGGAACTTGCCACTCCCGTACCGGCGATGTCGTGAGCGGTCTGCTGCCCCTTCCATTCAACTTTCCCCTTATTCACACTGACTCGACATTTTTCTATTAATTACTTTTAATGTCGTCACATCTTAATGATGTATGAATAAATAAATAAATAAATAAATAAATAAAATCCATAGCGATTTTTCCAATTGAGTGAATGATGGGTGAATGGGTGAATTTGTGAATGTTACAATTTGCCAAAGAGGACATCACCGAAGAGGAACTAATGTATATTAATGACTCGAATTGCCAAGTCTGCCCTAGGAGTAGGCTGGTCCCGGCCCCGGGGCCAGGGCCGGATATTTTCGGCCCCCGGCCAACCCTGGTAGACACTCTCCCATTCTCGCGTCCGCTACTTCGCAGGCCGAACAGAACCGCCGTGTGAAAATACATGTAGCATGCGAGCATTGCCCCACGGCAATTTAATACCGTATTTTCTCTTTTGGTGCCCCCGGGGTACTATTTATCAATGCCCTTGCGAGAGGGGGGCACTATTAGAGGGGGGGGGAGGTTTACTAGAGGGAGGGGTACTATTTTTCAATGTGATTGGTAAAAAGTTTGTAAGCAACATGTATTCTTAACAAATGTGATTTACAGCTCTAATTCAATGGAATCATCTCCGGAATATTCGTTTTACTGTAGATTTTGAATGAATTTATAATTAGTTCATTGGAAAGAGCCTCCAGAATCCATTCGAGGTACATCTCGGGCCGAGGTATTAGACTAATAAGGGGGCACTATGGGAGGGGGGGGGTTCTATTAAAGGGAGGGGTACTATTTTTCAATTACCTTCTCAAGGGGGGGCACTATTAGAGGGGGGTTCTAATAGAGGGAGGGGCACTAATAGAGAAAATACGGAATTTCACTTACATTTTCGGTGATGACCCTCCTGTGATGTCTTGTTTTTTCGCCTTATTCGGTCAAGTTCAGCAGGAAACTTCGATTGCAAGTGTCCCGAAGTCACAAAAACTTCACAGCCCTGGGGAAATTAACAGTATTGTCTGCACTGAATTCGCCAATATTTTATTTTCCCGCCATTTTTTTTTAATTTTGAGGAAGTAACAGTATGGCCGATGCGGCCATTCGAATATTGCACTTACAATGTATATATATATATATATATATATATATATATATATATGGGGCGCGCAACCAACATTGGCCGGGTTTTGCTTAACACATAGGCTCACGTGCCCGTTGTGCAGATAACAAAACTGGATGAAACTAAATGAAGAAATGTAAGATGTAAACAAACCTTCTCCACGGTGCGCGCCAAAATCATTACGATGAGATAGCCGGAGATAACGAAGAAACTGAATGATTAAAAAGGATAACTTCTTTTATAGTCGCATATATTATTGAGAAGCAAACAGTGAGCGAAAAGTGTAATAAAAGTAGATTTAAATAAGAAATACATAAACATAGATGTATTGGAAATAATTTTGAAGGAAAAAGATGAAAAAAAAATGAATAGAAAAGATAAAAAAAGAGAAAAGATAAAAAAGAACGTACATGTCGACGCCGAGGAAGCCATTTGGAAAGACCTCGGGGTAGAAGTGGAAGAGGAGAACGCCAAAGATGGCAACCGCGCGGAGTCCTTGCACATCTCCACGATGTTGCATCGAAGGGAAAGGGATAAAGATGGAGAGACGGAGGGCAAAACGAGAGAGAGAGACAAAGAGAGATCTCTCTAGATAGAAAGAGAGAAAGAGAAAGAGACAGATAGAGAGAGGAAGAGAGAGAGAGAGAGAGAAAAAGAGAGAGAGATAGAGAGAGACAGACAGAGAGAGGGAGAGAGATCTATGTAAATAGTAAGAGAAAGAGAGAGAGAGACTGAGAGAGAGAGAGTAAAGAAAAGAGTGGGGGGAGTGAGAAGGAAGGAAAGTCGACTCTTACGCGTGGACCTGCCAATCTCCTTCTGAAACGTTTAATTCTATTTTCTGAATGAATGCATCACTACTTTACATAAGTTGACGAATGTGCATATTTTTGGTCCAAAAAGTTTTTTGCTGGAAGTTAAATTTTTTCTTCTTAAATTGTGAGAAAGAAGGAAGCATGGCGCGAAAAGATGAACACATGCATACACATTGATACATATGAATGGAGTGCCGCGGAAAAGATTGTATTGGATTGGAGCCTTTTCCGGGGGAGAAGCTCTTGATTAAGATGCGAGATCACGATTACTTGATGAGACTCAACTGTGAGAGATGAGAAGAATGAAATGTGTTTCAACCCCATAAACTCAGGTAAGCAAAATTCAATTGGAATCTATTATCCGTGGGAGAAGAAGAGAAGGCAGAGATAAAGGAAGCGAGACGGAGAGAGACAGAGAGACGAAACAAAGAAGACAACGAAAAAATAAGGCAGAGAGAAAAAAAGAAAGAAAAGGAAGTCTGATAGCGTCGAATGAAGAGAATGACGATGAATGAGGACAAAGAATGGAGATGAAATTATAGAAGCATCGATGTAATTAAAGTAGGAAAGACAAAAGCAAATATTAGAAGAATGGAATAAAATAAAAATAAAAATTTCCAACACAGTTGGAAAATTATAGTATGAAAAAGGAATATGAAGCGAAAAAGCGCAAGAACGGGGTGGCGAGAGGTGCATACAGGCATAGGTGGTTTCCTTGTCAATAATGCACTTTTGGCCGAAACCATAATAGAGTCAATTGCTCGGTGTGCTCCCACAAACGTAAAAAATAAATCATTAGTGCTCCAGAAACGTGGATTCACTCCGTTGGCAAGCCAACTGTGTGAATCTGCGCATACAATCTCTCTCTTTTTCTCTCTTTCTCTCTCTCTCTCTCTCTCTCTCTCTCTCTCGCCATCTCGCCCTCTCTGCCAAAATCTCCATAGCTTCTTTGCTCCACACCGAAAAGAAAGATCGGGAAGGCAACCAAGTGTGCACAAGCAATTCGCGGAGATTGCCGCCCCGCTCACAACCCTAACTGGGCAGGACTTGTGGGAAGGTTCCAGTGGAGCCCCAGGAACAGAAACGCGCTTTCGAGAAGGCGACACCCACGTCTGCTGATGATCACAAACCGAGGCTCCTCCTTCGGCACACCTCCTTTAAGGCATTTGTACCGGCACCGCGCTAACCGACAAGCTGGAACCAAATAAGTTAAATTTTAACAACTATTTATGTATATTTACTAAATTTGCTTCCAAATCAATGCCAGGAATACTACCCAGAGAGAAGAAAGTTACATGCGGTATCAATTTCTAACAGCAGAGCATATGTATCAAGTAGTTCGCAAAGGAGCGATAAAAATGTTTTGATTTCCTGATTTTTGTTGCCGTCTTTCTCGCACTATCGTATATTTAAGCCGTCTCATCCCGCATAATTTTTCTATATGATGCAATTCCGAAGTCCGCCAGCGGAAGCTGAATATACAAGGAAAGTCGATATGAAAAACCATTCAGTTCTGACTATACGTCTGTCTGTCTGTCTGTCTCTTTCTCTCTTTCTCTCTGTCGCCCTCCCAACATAATTGCCTATGTACATATATATGCATAGCATTTTTGCTCCACGCAGAAATGAAAGAACGGGAAGGCACAGAAGCTTCAAAGGAAGTGTGAGACTGAGAGAGCCGAGAGAGAGAGAGAGAGAAGTACAATTTAAAGAAATCAAAACGCCCATTAAGTCGTCACTAGAAATACATACATAGATGATCAGCGCACAAGACAACCGCGTTTTGTACTGGGTTTCCCTTGTTTTGTTTATGTCAACCGCTCATGGTAATGTAACTGCGTTCTATGGCTCTAAGGTCGTAGGGAGGCGAGCTGAGTAGTATGAGCTATGTTTGACCACAATTTTCATATAGTTAAATAGTATATGCAAATTACGTCAGTGTCGAACAGATTCTGTAAATAGTAATAATAATAGGCAAATGGCGACGACTTATGGCGCTCCACGGAACCCACTTACCCATTGAATAAAACTATTTGAATTGAATTGTGAATTAGTGCATGGTCGAGTTGGCAGGAGCCAATTTCTCGGCAGCGATCGCTTCGCACTGTTCAGGAGAATAATACTCCAGAATATCCGGAGAATTCCTCGGCAAGGCGAGGAGACATTTCCGAAATGCAAGTCACGGCAGAGATCGCAGATACCTGTAACTGGCTATTACATGTATGAGTTATGAAATATTAGAAGAACCTTGAACTTCTCTGCGACTATTGGACATTTTTGGCCCAAGAACACACAAACTTCTTACCGCTCGAGCTCCCTGGAGTCTCCTTATAAAATCGTTTGGTCCAGTCGAAAAACCTAGAACCAAAAAAAATAGTTTGTTTTAATATTTTGTTTTAGAAGCAATAAATGTATAAACGAACTCTCGATATCTAGTCATATTCTTTGAGGCGGCGACTAGAAAGTCTGCCAATTCTTTTGGAGACGAGAAATCATCGGCGGCAACGAAAGAGGAGTCGGGCGCAATTCCTAAGAAGATGAACAAATTTTGACAACAACGAAATTGATATCCCCAGCTAGCACTTAATTTTGTTGTTCTTGTTGCATTCATTAAAACGAATACAACGTGTAAACACTTTTCTGCTATGGAATGGGTAAAAGCAACAAAAATGACCCTTCATTATAGCCCGCCGTAGCACAATGGGAACAACGAGATGCTGGATTCGAAAGAATTTCTCCGTCACATAATCCTTGCAGACCGAGTTCTCGAAGGCGAGATAGAAAAAGTGTGACTCTGGAAGAAGAAGAAAAACCACTGATCCCATACTATTACGCTGGACACAGAGGAGATAATTTTATTATTAACCCATAAGCTTCCTCTCGCTCTCCGAACTCTGCCGCGAAGAATAACATCCAACGCGAAGAGTGAGGTTCATGTTTTCCGAAAGTTTCTGTTAGAATTCCAAGATTAAAATATCGTGCCTATTTAAGTATGTATGTATTTTATTTTAATCGTTTTTAGTCAAGCTTTTCCTCACTTGAGAAAGAACCATTCTGAAAGGAAAACGTTGATTGAAAACAATTGCGAGTCCAATCGTTGCCATCAAGCGCTGTCTCCTCCTCATGTATTATTTGTGATGCCTAATAGCAGTTCTGATCTCTGAGTTTTTTTTCCATTTTAACACATCTGAACAATCATACCGAACCTTAATGTAACTCTGCCTTTTCGAGTGCTGAAATCGGCAATTCGTAATAAGGGCGAATGCCACTTCGTTCTTCAGTTTTATTGCATCATCGACCTCAATTTAAAGGAGATCACTTTTAGAACGTTGATTTCTATCGTCATAGTTATTTATAGATTAAAATAATCACAACCTGCTTCTCTGTGACTATGGTCCAGTTTCGAAGTGACCAGTGAGCAGGTTCATCAATCGGATGGAAGTCCCCATATGTCCAGCGGTACGAGCCGGGCACGCGAAGGAAGCCAAGAGTTGCATTGAAGAAGTCACGAGGAACCTGTTGAATAACGTTTACAAAACCATTTAGCAATCATACATGAAATGTTTGATAATTGTTTAATCTAGAAGTCAAAATGCCATTTTCCACCACTTCAATGCCCTTGGCATGGACTTGTGACTCGTCGAGAAAGAAGACGTAGTACTGCTCGCTTCGACGGTGAAGGGGCAGGTCATCCGCATGCAGACTTCGGATGAAAAAGACAATCGCTTCCGCCTTCTCCTCAACGACTGTACAATAATGTATACTACACCACCGAGCGATCGCAACGCAGCAGCATATCAGATGAAACTATGCAAGAATTGCTTGAATAATTATCATTGAAAATCTTAACTGCAAAAATTGCTACAAAAGTTGTTGTATTTTTGTAGCAATTTTATCAATCGATTCAAGGAGACATTCGCATAATTTCTCATCGAATACATGGCGAAGGCCTCAATTGCGATTTTCGCAAAATCGAAATCAATATCAGAATCAAATTCATCAGCCCATATATAGAAATGTATCCGAATACACACAGACACCACTTCTCCCCTGCTAGAAATCAAAGGCAGATGTCGCAAGAGTAGTGCAAATTTAGAATCAAAACGCTACTCATCCTCGCTCAATTCAACAGCAACATTCTTCTGCTCCACATGAGCCGCGAATCACACAACCATCACTGCTATCGACGAATACTCGCAATGTTCAGAGACATCAAACCGGAATAATTCTATCTCTTCGAAAAAGATTCATTCTAGCACTAATACCATGGAAAAAATTCTACGTTCTATGGGCGGAAGTACATCTTATTAATCCAAATTTTTCTGAGAACATAATAAAGACAACTGCACTCATTGATTCAGGCAGTACAAACTCATATATCACAGAGTTGTTGAATAAATGAATTTAATTTTATCCATCATAAAAGATCAATGTCAACGATACATCACGTTCTGCTTATCATGAATGATGATCATAATCCGCTGATATGTAATTCACTAGACTGGGTGAAAGCAGAAAGCGGCAATGAATTTCTCATGAATATTCAATCTGATATTGATCGGGAACAATCATTTCCTTTTCGTTCTACGAATTTCCGTATCCGGCAAATTGTACGGACACGTTGGTGAGGACACCCACAAGCTAATCATTCAATTGGATATCATATTTATCGACATAAATTAATTTTGTACCAGCTTAATAAACAATGTGAGATAGAAACAGTGATTGATAATAAATATTTGTGTCGACCAGATTATGCCTTACACATTCAATAATCACAGCATCATATTGGACAGTGGAAGATATGAGAGAGAGAAGGAGAGAGAGAGAGTGAAGGTGAGAGAGAGAAGAAGAGAGAGAGAGAAGAAGACAGAAAGAGGGAGAGAGAGACATAGTGAGAGATACCATATCACTTTATTCTATTAACGACTTCATCTACACAAATGGCTGCTCGTGCTTATCATGACTCACTCGGATAGAGGCTTTTCTCAAGCTCCTTCAGTCGCTTCTTGTGCTTCTTTGCGAGATCCTACAAGAATGTTGTCTTGTAATTCCGTTTCCCTTCAATTTTTTCTGAGACAAATTTTAAGGAAAAAAAAATTAAATTAGAGAATTATTACCCACTTTTAATATTGGAAGTTTCAGTTGCCTTAAGCTATTTACATAGGCGAACAATACAAATTTATTTCTTTAAGAAATTAAACAAGCTTATGTATAATTTATATTATTATCATTCTTTATATATATATATATATATATATATATATACAGTGATGTACCGCCAAAATGGCTGATTTGGAACGCTGCGCGCGCAATGTTCCAAATGGCACGCAAGTCGTAGCTCGTTGGTAAGTAAACTATATGAAAAGATCTTTATATATTTAGAATCCTCTTGTTTTGCCACATCCAGCACACTATGATTGACGGCATGGTGACCATATTTAGAGGGATAAAATAAAGCTCCAAGATTTGAGCATGGCGCCATACTAAAACTTCAAAGTCATTTTACTCCTTTCCAACTCATAGTTGGAATGAAGTAATATTTGTACTGTATGTGGAATTTAATTTCCTTTTCAACGAAAACAGAATCAATATGGTCAAAGGTGTCTGCGATGAGATATTTAATGCGCGCTGATTGGAACATTTCGGCCATTTTGGAGGAACATCACTGTATATATATATTAAGAAAAACAAGAATTGTAAGTAATGTATATCAAAAAGCAGCCACCTCATAGACTGCCTGGACCTTCGTTCGACCGTAGTGCGTGAGATGCGTGAATGGCTCGAAGAAGGCGAGATGCGTCTTGCCGTCGTAGGCCGCGAAGGCGCCGCGGTCGTCCAGCAACGCCGGCGCCATGTCGTAGAGGATACAGTTCTAGAGTGGAAGAGATGTAGGGCTACGGTACAACACTTCTCTCTAAAAACGTGTATTTTACTTGTTTATAGGCCTCCGAACACTTCTGCTGCTCAAAACAATAATCTCTTTGATGTTCTACACTTTACACCCCATTGAATGCCCAGGCGCGACTGCTCTGTGACCTCTCTGCTGATTTTGACTTTACACAGAACGTTCCCTCTCCCACTCATGCTGGCAACATTATCGATCTAGTCTTCAGTTCAGCGTGCGTTGTATCCAAGTGCGAAGTAACACCTAATTTTTCGACATCAGACCATAAATCCGTCAATTTCTCTCTTTCTTTAAATACCACCGCGATCCTTGCTGAATCTTATCTTGACTACAAAAACGCGGATTACAGAGGAATGAACGAGGCATTGAATGATGTTGACTGGGTAATTCTTTTCAAAGACTTTGATAACTTGGATGATATGTACGAAAGGTTTTTGTCCCCTGTCTGCAAGATTATTGAAACATTTTCACCAATTGTAAAGAGACGCCTTCCGTATGAAAAGTACCCTTCTCACATTCGCTCTCTTTTAGCCCACAAAGCTGCTCTGTTTTCCAAGATTATTGTGCCCCTGTCCGATCTGAATATCTGCGTGTCTGTTCTAAACTTACGGGGCTATCCTAGTTGGGGGGGGGCAAATTAATTGTTTTTTTCTAATTCATCCCAACCCGTGCACAAGGGGGTTTTAGGCTAAGGGGAACACGAAAATAATGTTCATTTTGTATTACTTTGTAATTTAACTAAGTTTTTAATCTCTCTGGAAAAACGGTGTAATTCCGATTAATAAGGTACCTTTAGCGTCTTCAGTTAAGGAGTGTCGACCGATTACCCTCTCTCCCCCTATCATTAAAGTTCTTGAGCGTTGTCTCCGCCCTGCTATTGTCCGATGGTGCCGTCTGCACTCTATAATTCCTCCGAGCCAACATGGTTTCCGCTCTCGTCGGTCTGTTGAGTCTAACTTGCTCGAGTGCACGAATGAATGGGTAAAAGCACCTGATTCTGGAGCATGTGCAGATGTTCTTTATTATGATTTTTGCAAGACTTTCGATACGTCTTCCCACCCAAAGTTGCTTCTGAAGCTAAAAGGCTATGGCTTCTCTGGTAATATTCTTTCATGGTTTAGTTCCTTCTTATCTGGTCGATCTGTGTTCAGGTTCGAGAGAGCAAGTCTCACTCCTCTAAATTTGCAGGCTACAAGTGAGGTGCCTCTGGGCGCAGTTCTCTCTCTCTCCTTCTTTTGAATCTTTACATTTCGGACCTTCCCTCGAACTTTTCACATCTTTCGGGCATGTCAAAATTTCTTCTTTTGCTGACGATTTCAAAATGTTCACATTCTTTTCGCCCACGAAATTCTATTCCTCCCCACCCAACTTTCTCAAGCCACTGAACTTTTCGAGTCCTACTGCTTGATTAGCATCGCACATAAAAAGTGTGCAATGCACTCCACCTAGGTAAAAACAATCCGCATTACTCCTACTATGCATCTCGAATTATTTACTCGACTGCTCTATCTGAGATGTTCCGCCACATTCGTATCATTTAGAGATATACCTTGATATTAGTCTCGTCTTCTTCTTTACAAATCGCCTTCTCTTTTTTGCCGACGAGTGCAGACTGATCTCATTTATGCTCATAAACTGCTGCATGGCCACATTGAAATTCCAATTAGCAAATTGTTCGTATTTAAGCCACGCTGCTCACAGCATTCCTTCTCTGTACCTGAAACCAGACTAGCCATTGCCTAGCACTCCTTTTCTGAAAGAGGCTCCTCCTATTATATGAAACTTCCACTCGAAGCAACTACTTGAACAACAACTGTCTCTTGCTTTAAACACAAAAGTGCTCTCATCGTTGCCAGTGCTAGATTTACTCAGAATTAACGTGTCGAATCTCTGACTCCGATTCTGATCATTTTTGTCTTCAATAGCTAAAGTTAATTCTCTCTCCCTTCCATTCACCCTCAGCAGCTTGTCTCTGGGCGCCGAATTATGTGCTCTCTCTCTCTCTCACTCACATCTGCACGGAGCCTTGTCCACCAGAACCATCACAGGGAACATGCCAAACACAATCCGGTGCCTGGATACTCGCCGCTGCTCTTCCCTCCCAATTCCCCCAGTATTTCTTATTCCTCGGAGTCTTAATTCACGGTCCACAGTATTTTAAAATTTGCCGTATTATCGAATTATCCGTTTCATCTCGCTAGTCGAGAAATCATTCCATATGTTGTCACATCTATTACGATGTATAAATAAATAAATAAATAAATTACTTACGGAGCGACGAGAAACGATCTCATTACAGTGTGCGTAAAAAAAGTACCGTATTTTCTTTATTAGTGCCCCCGAGGGCACGGGGGGGGGTTCTATTAGAGGGAGGGGTACTATTTTTCAATCAATCAATCAAAGCTTAATTTCAACGGGTTAATGGACTCCGTGGAGTGCCAAGAGTCTTCGCCATTCTTAGGGATTTGATGCATGATGATGGAAGCAATGTAATTTTCTAAAAGTTTGTAAATAACAGTTTATTCCTAACAAAAGAGATTTGTAGCTCGGCTTCAATGAATCATCACCGGAAGATCCATTTAACTGTAAATTTTGAATGAATTTGCAATTAATTCAACCAGAATCCATTCGAGGTGCATCTCGAGCCGAGGAATGTGACTAGTGGGGGGGGGGGGGACACTATTGGAGGGGGGGGGTTCTAATAGAGGGAGGGGCACTAATAGAGAAATTACGGTATGTATGTAAGTAGAAGCGTAGATGATGTTATGCACGTGTGCTTATCTCTATTCCTTTGGCAAATGTCAGCTTTGAATACATATGTACATATGTGCTATAAAGATTTTCCATTTACTCTGTTGATCTTGCGATCTTTTACAAAACTTTATGAATTGATGTGTGAAATTCAGATTTATAAAAGTCATTGAATTAAGAAAAGACTGACTGCGCACTTCTCCGAAAGATACTTTGTACGAGTACGCGCGTACTTCTCCTCCCCGCGCAGTACGCATGCATCCTGGATAATCGTATTTTAAAGTTATTATTTTATTCATTTAATCTTTTTAATAATAAGTTAAGAGAGCCTCTCTGTAAGGGTCAAGGAGTGCCTGCCTTAGGAAATTTTATTGTTCTATAACCCTGAAAACGTTTATGAGGGATGCATCTAGTGTTCATGACGTATTTTAGGTGGTCTAAAAGTTTTCGAAAAAAATTTTCCCCTTAGTTATAAGTAAAAAATGTTCATATTGTGTGGAAAATCGGTGTACAAGACCCATTAATGGTCAAAAGAAAACGAGAATTTTTACACCAGAAATTGGCCTAAAACACAAAAAGTTAATTTTCGACCATAATACTTATTTTTGCATGCACAAATCATATACCATTTTGAAGAGCATAAAAACTACATCGAATGAACTATTTTGTGTAACAATTGTTTAAGTTTGAATGAGATTCTGATTTTTAGCCCATACGGAAATTTGCTTAGAAAGCCATATTCAAATGCAGATATACCCAAAAAAGCTTCCGAGATTTTTCCTTGTAGAAACATATTATATGAAGTTTTTCCTTCTCTTTAAAATGGAAGATTCAGTTTTTGGCAAGTCATAATAAAAATGTTATTGCCTGAAAACCACACTTCAAAAATTAAATTATACAAAAGTCATATAAATTTTATTTTTTTTTCGGAAATGGTCATCTGGGACTTTTTTGTGTAGGTTTGAACAAGAAATCGAACAGTGAAAAGATTATAAAGAAATATTGAGTAAAACCTTAGATATGGTCTTCGAAATGTTTTGAACATTTTTACTTGTAACTAAGGGGATAAAATTTTCGAAAACTTTTATACCCCCTAAAATCCATTATGAACACTAGACGCATCCCTCATAAAGTTTTCAAGGTTATAGAAAAATAACAATTTCCTACAGCTGGCGTTCATAGAAGCCTCCTTGAGTCTTTCAGAGAGGCTCTCTTAATAGCAATACTAATAGTAATAAAAGTAATATTAATTTATTGTAATTATAGTTAAAATTATAATAATTACTATATAATTATAATTATAATTATAATTATAATAACTATAATAATAATTATTATAATTATTATTATAACGGTCTGCTTTATCTCCATGCTAACTGACATTGATCTCATGCTCGCTGGTATTCGCTCGTATCATATCGTTGATCTTTCGGATACACTTGTCCTCAAAGACCGGCGTGCTGTCCAAGATGAAGAATAGCGAGCTTCTGAAGGGGAAGAATTAGAAACACCTAAGAATTACATACATTTTCTCTCTCGCTTTCTTCTCTCTCTCTCTCTCTGCTCTCTCCTCCCTCTCTCTCGTTTTTCTCACATCTCTCACTTTTCTCCCTCACTTTTGTTCCTCTTTCTCTTCTCTCTCTACTCCTCTCCCTCACTCCCTCTTCATCTCTCTTGTTTTCTCTTCCCCTCTCTCCCTCTCTGTCTCTCTATATCTCGCTCTGCCCACCTCTCAATCCCTTATACAATTAGTCTGACTACTTTCCCTCTTATTTTTTAACTCGCTTTTACATCCACTGTTTTCTAAGCATGCCCAATAAATGTTTGAATCAGCACTAACTTGTTCGCGATCTCGTTGAACTTCTCGACTAGTTTTTCAGAAATTTCGTCTGGTTGCTTGTCATCCTTTGGCTCCAGTTTCACTCCATAGTGCCTGAGGTAGGGAAAATGAACTACTTCCGCATTCATTCTCCACCCTTGTACGTTCAACCTCTCTCTCTCTCTCGCTATCTATCTCTCTCTCTCCCTATCTCTCTCTGCTTCTCTCTCAATCTCTTTATCTCTCCTCTGGGTCTCTCTCCGAACCTCTGAATGAGAAAAGTGACGTCAGCATGAAACTCGTCGAGCGGCTCAATGTACTTGATCGGAGACGTACAAATCTTGTTTGGCAAAGGCTCGAGCACTTCGCAGCCTGAAGGAATAAAAGGATTCACAGACTAATCTCCATTTTCAGTCTTTCTTTCTCCTTTCCTTTCTACCTTTCTCTTTCTCTCTCTGCATCTCTCTCTGTATCTCTCTCTGTATCTCTCTCTCTCTCTCTCTTCATTGTACTTCTTCACACCTGGCTGTGAGAAGAGGCGGAAGGTGCTGAAGAATGGCTTGAAGGTGCGCCATACGAGATCGGCCTGGTTGGCCGCGTAGCTGTTGCCGACCACGGCGAAGCGAAGACGACCGGCGCCATCCTCTAATAGGAAAAGGATGAGAGGGGGATAGAGGGAGAGAGAACGCGAGAGTGAGAAGAAAAAGATAGGAGAGAGAGATATGAGAGAAAAAGAGAAAGAAAGAAAGACAGAAGTGTCACTCGCCGGCAGATCGCACTGTCCGTATGGTGGTTGAATGTGGTCGACGTGCCACGACGCGGACGATCGATTCCGGAACATACTGTAGCGGCACTCGGGAATGAGCAGAATCTCACGGCGCAACTTAAAGTCCGCTTCATTCAGGCGAATCGCGTCGGCTTAATTACAAATAATCAACTAATTTCATCTCCGAAATTGGGCGAGAAAAACAGCTTTAAAAATATATGTAAAACTATTTCATTTTCCAAAGTTACAAAGTACAAGATTTAAAAAAATTGTTTCTATTTAAGATGCTCACCTACACTGACGTCAGTTTTGTGGAAGAAGTTATTGATGGGCGCTGATGCGAGTAATGCAACGATGGAGAGGACAAAGAAGAAAGAGCAGCAGTACTCTGAGAGGCAAGAAAAAAAAGAGATATTTACTTGTAATTTTTTCTTTCTTAAAAAATACTATTTATAAGAAGTACCGTAAATAAAATATGTAGCTGTTGACATTTTAATTTAAAAGAAGAAAAAACATCACTTATATATTTTTTTTATTTACTAATATGCTCCTTTGTCCAAGTTCGATACGGCCTTTCGTAGACGTAGAATATGAGCAGCGTAGAAAGGAAGGATAGCGGAATTGTCGATAATCTTTCTATAAAAAAGAACATAATTATTATGATGTTTAAATATTTTATTTTTTTTTAAATTGACTAATTAAAAAAGACACACGCACATGTACAACATACCGTAAGACATAATAGCTGACGAGCTGACAAGATAGACAGAAAAGGGCCAGTGGATGAGATAGAAAGAGTAGGAGATGTCACCGATAAACGGCAGCGGAGGGTGCGCCAGCCACGCGGAAGTCTTAATTTTTTAAATATTTAATTTTTATTAAAATAAATTCCTCAACATAATTGAATTCATGACTTATTTCAGAAATTCAATTGCTATAATTAAAATAAATTGTTAGCTGATGGTTAAGACATTTTTTTAATATGAAAAACTTTTAAATGGAAAAATGCTAAATAAATAAAATTAATAAACAAAACCTTGGCGTCGCCGCCGTGCACAATAATCAGCGCGGTCGCCAGCGTCACCAGGCAGCGCGAGATGGCGAGAGGCAGAGAGGCCAAGGGCACAAAGGGGGCAGCCAGCAGCAGAGAACCGAGCAGGCACACGACCTGAGTGAGAGAGAGAAGGAGAGAGGAATAGGGAGAGCGCGCGAGCGAGAGGGAGACAGAGAAGAGAGAGAGAGCGAGAGAGAGGAAGAGAGACAGAGAAAAAAGTAACGGACAGAGAAAAAAGTAAGAGAGATTGAATCAGGTATTGAGAATATGAGAGACAAAATCATAGATACCATAAGTATTTATGTTTTTTAGTCACGTTTTACTAAATTAAATAATTTATTTTCAGCGGGACATATCTTTGCTCGTAATGAAATGAACCTACATATCTTGCGAACGAGAAATGAAAGTAAAAAAAAAATAGCAACCTCCGTATGCAGCCTTTGCTGACCTCGCTCGTCGTCTTTTCCCCTTTCGAGTAGCTATAAAAGAAAAATTAAGAGGCGTTTGCCGAAAATAGAAAGCAAATGAAGAAAGCGTACAACGCTTTGTAAAAATTATGCGCATTATTAAAATGCAGTAATAATTGCTCAAGTGTCGAATCAGAATGTGTGTTCGCTACCTTTTCCTTCTCCTCTCCATCGACTCTGCTGCTAACGCCTTTGGAGAGCAGCGCTGTCGCGAGGAACTGCCACAGACGAGCGGGCATCGAGTTGAAGGCGAATGTTGGCGACGAGAAGAGATGGAGAAGCAGCGAGAGAGTGCACGCTTCAAGCAGAGACAGAGAGAGAGAGAGAGAGAGAGAGAGGGAGGGAAAGAGAGAGAGAGAGAACAGAGAGAGACAGAGAGAACAGAGAGAGAGACAGAGAGACAGAGAGAGAGAGAGAGAGAGAGAGAGAGAGAGAGAGATTGAGGAGAGAGAGAGAGAGATTGAGGAGAGAGAGCGAGGTACAGTGAGAAATGGACAGTATTTGATGCTGTGGTTCAAACAATAAGAGAAGCAGGTACATTTGTAGACAGAACTGGAATTCGCTAGCGAGGAACCACTGCTTTAGTTTTGGCTGAGTAAGCTTTTAAAATCGCGAGTTTTTCATGTTTTTGATTGAAAAGAAAATAAATTTGTGCAAAAATGTACACATTCATTATTGCAAAACTTTGTATAAAGACAAAAGTGATGCGCTCATCGTCAATCAATATTTTTCGTGGCGGTAAAATGTTGTGTGTGTGTGTTTGGCCACCTGCTATGAGAAAGAGCGTTCCGCCGCCGCCAGCGTGTCCACGCTGGATGGCGACGACGAAGGGGGCGATCAGATAGAATTGCACCTCGACCGACAGCGACCAGATGTGTGTGAAGAGATTCTCGTCCAGGATCCTCTCGAGAGAGATGGAAAAGAGACGTGTTTGCAACTCATCAATAATCAGTGTTCCAAGTGTGTTTTCCATGCGACAATGATAATAGATTCGCGTTTAGCAGCGAAACACAAAGTAATACAGAGATCATCTATCAACGCAACCTCTTGCATCAAACAGAGAAGAATCATATCATATCAATCAAGAGCCGCGAATTCAATCTGTCTTAAGTTTATAACATGTTCAAAACAAGCTTGTTTCAAACATGTTCGCAATAGAAGAATTGGCAATTCGCCTGCCTATCTTAATACACATGTGTGTTCCGAACATGAATCCAGCTCGTTATCATCTAAGCGCTCGTGTGCACTTCCTGTTTCGAACATTTGAAGTGCTCACTTGGTCAGAACAAGCACGGAAATGGAGAGACAACGCGAAGATAGAGGCGCAGGTTGTGACGAGCAAAAGCTGCATCGGTGTGCTTTTGCTCGTCACCAACGAAATAGCAGAGTGCAGCCGCCGTAGTAAAGTGTCGCTTTTTTGGGGGGAGAACTGGCGGGACCTCCCCGACCCGGCAACTTGCTCCGGCACCTTCATCCCCCTCCACCCGTCACCTTCTGCCGGGAGGACGGCAGCATTTCTGAGGATGCATTACTGAGTCACCTTGCCTCTGTCAACATCTCCTTAGAGAAATCAAACAAGACTAGCATAGCGCAGAAGGTAGCGCGTTCAACTCAAGCCCTGGGTGTCGCAGGTTCGGGTCCCTATCGGGGCTGTATTTTTTTCAGTGTTTTTTCATTCTTCAACTTACTTATAAGATTATTCAGTAAGTAATGCGTTGTTCAAAACAAGACCAAATAGAAAATTACAGATAATTTAATTTTAATTCAGACATTTTAGTATGACAGATGCACGGCAGAGGTTAATGTTGAGAGTTTAAGAATAATAAAAAGTTAAAGATCTGACTAAGTTACAGTAAGGAAAGGGTCTCAGTTGATGTTAAAAGAGTATAAGAAAATCACTGTTAAAAAGCTCACGAAGTTATACTAAGTTAAGAAGTATAAGAGAAGAACGGTTAATTATTGGAAAACCCATATTTTTGCGGTCATTTTCAGCTATTAACTATGTATCAAAAATGAGCAAAGTTACACGAGTAATTTAATTTAAATTAAAGTAATTAAAGTTACACGATTAATTTCACTCTGGAATACACAAACATCACGAATTGGCATTCTTTTATTATGTTTTCTTTATTTCAGATGGCTATGAGTGGGCCTGGCCGCAAAAACTGCGGTTCCAAACGTTCGCAAGGAATCGCACAAAAAAAGTGCGGCCTGGCTCAGATGGCAGCCATCTGTGTGGTTGTGCCTTGAACTTGAGGACTAATCAGAATTCTGGGATGCCCATATACCGGCGCAACCTAGACTTGACGGCTTTTCGACCAAAATTTTTTCTCAGCGCAACGCTATTTCGCTGTATGGTACTGGGTATGTGTTCTTGGAATGTTGGCTAACTGCCAAAAAAAGTATATTTCGAGAGTTTTACTGCTCAATGTGAATTATACACAGCTCTCTGTAGCTCATTACAAAGCTCTTACTTTGTACAATTCACAGGTATAGAGAGAGAAGCCACTTTCGGTCTCTTTGTATGTGAGTTAACGCTTAAACGCACAAATGTTGGCATTGTGCCACAAAACTTTAAATGCATTGTAGATACGTTCAATGGACACGAAATAATGCAAATTTTTGCAGAGGGACAGAGGAATGCGAGAAGAAGAGAGAAAAATAGAGAGAGTGGAAAAGAGTGTTGTAAGTGTTTATATTTAATGTTCTTTCATGTGTTTGGCTGCATGTTTGGTTTTCATTTGCTCCGGAAAAGGCCGATCTCCCGGAGAATTCTTCGAGGACAGAGACATCGAGAGAGTATAAAAAACTGAGAGACAAAAGTTGCCAGGCGGGGGAAATTTGCGACGCTATGACCATAGCGTCGCAAATCTCCTCCAACCGGCAGGTCGTGTCTCTCACTTTTAAACACTCTCTCGCTGTCTCTGTCCTTCTGCGAGGGTGGCCGGACATCATTTTGCCGGGCGGAGGGTGGGGGAACCCCGCCAGATCTGGCGGGAGACGCGTCAGAGACAGAGAAATAGGGCATTTTCGTGAGAGAATCAGACGTTTCCAGGTGAGGGAAGCCCCGGGAGTTCTCCCCCCAAAAAAACGACACTTTACTACGGCGGCAGAGAAAAAAGGAAGTCGCCTATCGCTGCCAGCATCTCATCCTTACCTGTCGTGTCCCATTTTGCGATGGACTCTAGTGCTGAGCCATATGCTAATTATTATCCCATGTAAGCACTGTTGGCTTACGTGCCTTTTTACTGACTGAATATATCTGTTAAAGTTTGCATCTCACTCGAGCGGAAGGGCAAAGATTGTCTGCAACCTCCTCGCCTCATTTCCCAAGCAGAGCCGTGTGGTCTAGTGGATAACGTGATTATTAATTGTTTGCAAGTGATGGGTTCGAATTCATTTGCGGACAAAACATTTGCGGAGATTTGGTTGAATGTGGAGAGCTCCACATATCTCCAGCTTATTCTCAGCCTGTGACAACAACGCCAATGTTGCGAAGAAGTGTTTCAAGCATGTTTCTAACTTCAGACAGATTAAACTCGCGGCAGATTTTCTCCAATGAGTAAAAAAAACAAATGATCAAACACATGTATGTCAATATGTACATACATATGTCAAAATAAATTTCTCGAGCACTTCAATATGATGTCTATATTCTTACCTCGAAATAGTCGCTACTGTCAAAGAGTGAATATATGTTCGTGAGGAAGAGAAGCGCAGCGATCGCGTAGTTCTGAATTTCATCCTTATATATATATATATATATATATATATATATATACATATACATATATATATATATATATATATATATATATATATATACATATACATACATACATATATATATATATATATATATACTATATATACTATTTCTTCACTATTGACTTTCTAAAGCACTCATGATCAGTCAAAAAGGTTGTCAGCGACTTCAAGTATGTGTCTTTTTGTTGGGCTCCTTTAAATCGCCGCCCGGCTGACCTTGGACTCGTCGAGAATGCTCGGACTGGCGACGACCGAGAAGAGAAGCGTGGCGCTTGCGACGTAGGCGAGATGCAGCGGAGCGAGCCGCTTCATTCGCCTGTAGTAGAAGTCGCCCGCGATGGCACGAGTGAGCCCGGCCGACGCAGACTGCTTCAACGCCTTCCCGAGCACCGTGCTGATCAGGTAGCCGGAGATGACGAAGAAGCTGCGAGCGCGGGAAAGTATAAAATTCAAATCAATAAAAAATTTTAAATCAGCAAGTAATAAAAAAGAAAAGTAAGAAAGAAGCATTTTAAGAGCTACTACATGTCAACGCCGAGAAAGCCGTTCGGGAAGAGCTCCGGAAAGAAGTGGAAGAGGAGCACGGCGGCGATCGCAACCGCACGCAGGCCCTGCACATCGTGGCGATGGCGCATACCCTGGCCTATTGAGAAAGGCTACGGTAGGATACTGTAAGAATATATATATATTTATATATGTATATATGTATATATACATATATACATATATATACATATACATATATATATATATATAGTATATATGTATATAGTTGACGAGAATCATCTATGAAAAGTGGCCCTTTCTGCTCTCTAAAAGAAGGTGAGCTTCATAGGGTCTGAGAGATGTGATAATAGAACAAAGTATGTATGTATTTAAAAAAAGATGACTAGACTGACACATTGCTGCCTGTTCCTTATCTCGCGGAAATGATATGGCAACTGTTCATACTCACTCACTCTCTCGCTCGCTCGCTCATTCTCTCAATCCTAATGTCTCTCTCTCTCTCTCGCCCTCACTATGCCAACTTTCTCTCGCTCTAACTCTGTCTCGCGCTCTCCCTCTATCTCAGCCTGCTGCCCTTTTTTGAAAAGGGCAAAAGAGAAATAATCCACCTATGGAAGTACATTTCTCCATAAGTGGGCATGGATTCTGACTAAAATTCGGAGTTGACGAGACGTTGATGTTACGTGGCCAGCCGTGGTTGCAGAGGAGTTCTAACCGTCGGAGACAAGGAGGAAAGAGAGTGAGAAAGGGAGAGAGAAGAGAAAAAGAAAAAAAGACGAAGAGAATGTGTAGAAGTATCGAGGAAGAGGGAATACCTAGCAAATATGATGACAGTGAGAATGAATTAGGAGAATAGTGAGAGAGAGAGAGAAAGAGGGAAACAGTTGAAGGGAGCAAGAGAAGCAGGAGAGAGAGAGTGAGAATGAGAACGAAAGAGAGAACAGAGAGAGAGAGAGAGAGAGAGAGAGAGGAAGGAAAAAGCGGGGCGTGGCGCTCCTGAATAAAAGAGACATTTGACGAATGCGACAATCTGCTGAGCAAATAACTCGTCATTCTGTATGCCGCCGGCAAGAAATACTAATAGACATTTCAAAGTTAATCGCTATTCTTTATTAACGAAAAGATAAATATGTTAAACAGCGGGCCAATGAGTTAGTTGTAAATCGATATACAGGATTGAGACCACTCCGCAATCATTGGAAATTTGCTCCCATTCTCCCAAGTTATTCTAAAGCAGTGATTGCAAAGGTATGAGAGTGCTTTCGATGGAGGTATTTCAAGGGTTTCTTTTCACTAATTACTTTTATTTCCCTTGGGACATATCTGTCAATCGTTCGTCGTCTAGCTTTTGCCAGCTTGATCAATGTAGCCAAATTTGTCATTGCCATAAAGACAATACACAGTTGTAGAGTTTCGTTAGGTGTGTCAAAGCTATGAAATCGTGTAGGCCTGAAATTATTAATTTGTTCAAATAAAATGTGATTATAATGATGGAAAACCAAAATAGCGCCAGCACACCGCGCTGGCGCCAATTTGTTGAGAACTTTAGAGGGTGACATTAAGGTATCAGCAATCACATTTTATGTGTAAGGCAATTGTTATGCCACTGATAAGCGGAAAGCAAACGCACTCTGCGCATGATTGAGACTCGAAAAAGTTATTTCGACAAAAAGAAATTTCTGCAAATTCCACCCATTGTGCGTTGTCTCGGGCGCTCATTAGAAGTGCGTGGCAACAGTGCATTCTTCGTCATTTCTCTAGGCCCCCGGCTTAGCGAATGGTTGTCATTGAGACGCATATGTATGACAAAGGGAAAGAGAAAAATGGAGCCTGATCTTGTTCCTTTTTGTAGCTGAGAAACATATTCCTTAACGTCGGCCACGTTGTTGCAAACTCCTTTCTCCAGTCGAAATATCCCTTGAAAGACAGTTTTTTTGTTTGAAGTTTATAGCTACAACATATACATATTTCATATCCATGTTTACCAACATATTAAAAGCTCATAGAACAAAAACAACACACAAGTAGGTAGATAGATGAAAGAGAAATGTGGCAGATTGCCGGAAACACACATCGTAGCTTGATTCTGTACACTCTGCAATCTGAGCGATGATTATTATATGGGTTTCATTTGTTCGAAGGTGTGGGAACATCACCTTCGAACAAATGAAACTAACATCCAATTTTTTTGTCTTTAGAAATATGCATTAAAAAATTAAATTTTCTCAATTTCTTAACACAACTTTCGCGATAGAGATCTTGAAGATATAGAAACTTGAAAATATAAAATGTGGATACATAAAGCAAAAATATTTTTTTTAAATAAATATTTAAAAAAAATTTCGCCGCTCGTTCACCTCTCCAACAGCTAATGGTAAGCTGTTGCATACAAACGAACAAACTCGATTGTTTCCTATGGAATGATCGGTGGATAAGAAAGAAACGTAAATCCTCTACCAACATAGTATTCGATGACGTGGACAAATTCTGCGGCTCTGGTGAAGGGTGGAAGATTGACGCATGGCAGCTATAGAGAGAAATAAAGTGGAGAGAGACAGAGCAAGAGAGAGTAATATAGAGAGAAAGCGAGAGAGAGAGAGAGAGCCTGAGAGACAGACCGAGAGACAGAGTGAAAGCTACATATATGTACATATGTGTAGGAGAAAAAGGGTGAGTGCCAATTGAATACCGCGTTTTCAAAGTGAAGTGTACGTACATACATATATTTTCAAATGTTTCGTCATTTCCATGATTCACTTGAGACATGGGCGAAAATGTAAATATGTCAAATATGTCATTGCTGTCGCACAAGGATAGGATCATAGTGTGCTGTCGGCGCAAAGATACTCATCATTGGAACAAACAAGACACAGCTGACATTCAGCATTGCTCAAAGGCTCTGTGAAAACGTTCACTCTCGTCTGGTATCGGAGACATCAGATTGATATTCATTTGCGAATGACTGCTTTTTTCAATCGGTGTGTCAAAATATAGTAAATCTACAAAAAAAAACAAGGTTTTGGTGTGAACACAAGGATAGGAGCATAATGAGCACTTCCTGTTTCGGTACTTCGGAAGTTGCCACTTGGTGAGAATAAGCAAGAAAATCGAGAGACAACGCAAAGATGGAGACGCAGGTTGTGAAGGGAAAAAGCGCTGCTCCGGTGCAGCTTTGGCTCGTCACCTGTGTGTGACTCTCATTATAGTGAACATATACATATGTCTGCGTCCCCAGCAGTCGTTCTGTCTCCCTCTAGCGCGCTCGCCCGCTTTGTCTATATCTCCATCACAGTTTTGCACCAGTAAGAACAGGAAGGTACATACACATGCTTCAAATATGTGAGACTGAGAGAGAACCGAGAGAGATAGAGAGAGAGAGAGTGCGTGGAAAGAGGAAGTAAGATATATGATTTAAAAATTCGCCAGTAGGCGTCAATGAGCTTGATTGCCTTCTCCTTGCAGACAACGTTGGAACAGGAAAGTGCACTGTGTGCCTCGCAAATTGGACTGCACAATTGTCAAAACGAGCTACTTGATTGTTCATTCAACAATACTTTATATGAGTTTCCATCAGCGGACGCATTGATTACTTTATGGAAGCCTTTTCTGTGGCCTAAACTTTCCAGCGACCTGCGCCCTGATGAGGTTGGATGCCATCCGTTGACCATTACGGCCGATTCTGCAACCTTTCTAGTGTCTTCTGGTGACCTCAAGGCCTGGAAGAATAATATCAGCTGTTCAGAAACGAATGTTAGCTTTAACTCAATTGTTTAAACTGTGCGCTGAAAAGTATGCCAGAGACGATTTTGATGGTGCTGAGACGTCAAATACATGGCTCTCACAACAAGGTTTCCAAACGAAAAGGCTGAAACAATATGCCTGAGCGAGTACAACGAGCGCCTCGTCTAGAGAACGGGTCTGTGTGGGCATGCGATGTCTCTGCATTCTCCTGCCAAGTACAACAATTGTGAGAAGAAATATCGAAAGTGACTTGCAGAGTGCATCCACTTTTCTGTGAATACTGAGAACGGCATGAAAGATGCAATGCAAAATCTGCATCGCTCGAGTAATAGCGAAGTCCTGCTAGTGGATGCTACCGATGGCGGTTGGTGTTGATTCTAGACGCGCTTCCAGCTCCAAGCTCAGTGGACTGGAATGATTATGGGACGACGCGGTCGACTCTCACGCTGACTTTTCATGTTTCTGGAACAAAGTGACTGCATACGAATTATGCTGATTGAAGCCGAGGACGGAGTGGCTTATGGCGAGCTTACACATCCGATGAGTACGAAATTATGGGTGATTTACGCGTCGGAGAAAAGGTGATGAAAGTGAAAAGAGAAAGAGGAAACGAACATGCAGTAAAATGGAAGAAATAAATGAATAATAAGTGAAATGAACGAAGCGTCGGAGGTATAGTTGCAGTTCTGTCGTATATGTAATCGCTAAATGTAGCGTTATCTCTGCAAAGATGTATGTAGTATGTAAGTGAGAGTCTGAGAAGGGGAAGAGGGGAATACAACAAAAAGTAGTAGTTTTACTGAATCAGTGTGTTTAGCGAAAGCACTTCATAAATATCACCAGCACAGAAAGTTCGTTAACATTACCAAGGCAATCGGTAGAATTTTATTATAAGAGTTTAACGGTTGCTCGAAAAATTGTCATTTTTGTTGAGTGGTGATGGAATCCCAAGGAAAATGAATTACTTTAATGTCTTTCAGCATTTGGTCTTTTCTTGCTCTATTAAACTGACCGACACTCGATGCTCTTCGGGTTAAAAATAATTGCAGCTATATTAATGACAAACATATAAATGACTATCTAATCTATCGAATGTTGAGATACTATTTACTGCAATAGTAAATTATTCAGCGTAATCTAATTTGCTTAAGAATAGCGAAATATGGTATTCAACTATCATCGATTGTGATTTCAGCCGCCGTAGTAAAGTGCCCATTTTTTGAGGCTAAACTTCAGGGTACTGACATGAGGCTAAACAGGTTAACACGAGGTTTAGCCTCATGTTTACACTGATATCAACATCCCGGTCTCTTGGTTATTGCTTGCTCTCCTCTTGCTGTTGTTATTGTTGTGATGGCTCTCCTCCTCCTTCGTCGCCGAAGATCATATCAGGCTAACTTTGAGGGAACGGGCATACACAAGAAAAGTGGCTGTATATTAGAGAGGTACAGAGAAATTAGCCTCATGTTAGTAGCCTCATCGCTAGCCTCAAAAATGGACACTTTACTACGGCGGCAGGTGGCTATTCTCGCTGGTGGCATTCTTCGAATTCTAATTAGAACTGACTCAATGTAGCACTTGCATCGAATTTGTTGTTCTTGTTTCATTAGCGTAGATGGACTGAGAGTGAGTGCGGCAAAGCATTGATATGTAGGTTTACAGAGTTTCATTTTAGAATTCGATGTAAATTGAATAAAGATAGGACTAAATGATTGTAAGGCATTCATAACAGAAGAAAAACTTAGCTTTCTGATGAATAGACCATATGACTTTTAATGATGAAAAATATGAACTTTGAGCGTATCCCACGACAAGATTTATGGAAACTCTAAAAGTTTACTTTAAGATCATTCTCTTCATACAGTTTGAAATCACTCACGTGGCCCATCAACGTGAAGTCAGCATTCTGATTTGATGGGCTATCACTGGTATTTCGAAGCAAAAATCTTAATTAAACATCACGATGACCCGAAAACAAACGAAGGTTTCGCACTAAAACACTGAAGAAAGACCTCTTATTTGAGACATGTCGCGATCTACCAATCTTTCGACCCCTTTTATCATTTGGTCTTTTTATTGCTGTTGTTAGACTGACCGTCCTAGCTAGAAGAATAAAATAGTCGCTTTGCTTCCTTTTAATTTATACATGTTTATATAGCATTCAGCGAAACAATCATCGACTGTGATTGCTTGCGGAGTCGTTGGAATGGGTATTTAATTTCTGAGAATAGCTTAATGAGAGAGAAATGAAAGTAAAGCTGGCATTAACAGCACATGCTATCAGCCATCGGGCACACGAGAGAGAGTCACTCCAGTGCGGGTATGAAATTGGTGGCACTGCAAGGAGGCGAGCCACGGATGGAGTGGCCAGTGTGGGCGTCCAGTGCGGCGGAGGATGAACTGCTTGCGCGCCAGAGCACGACGAATTGATGGTTGCTGCTGATTTCTGACAAATTAGTAAGAACACGATTATGAAAGAGAGTTATGCGGGGCTGTTTGGCCTTGTCAGATATTGTCCACTTTGGCAAAGACAGCTTCTGGATCGCGCTGTTCGGAAATAGAGATAATTTGATAGAGAGAGAGAGAGAGAGTTGATTTCATAAACATTAGCGTGGCTTTTTATAATACGGGTAACCGGGTCAATGAACGAATGTCACGGTTGCTCATTAAGTAACGATTTGAAACAAAAGCAAGAACCATTGCAAGGCGAGAAAGAAAGCGTAGGCGAATAGAGAAGGAGACACTGAATGCTTTTTACCAAATTGTCTCCAATGTCGATATCAGTTCGATTCAGGAGCAGAGATGGCGACGGCCCGGCCCGGTGGCCGGCCGACCCAACTTCCCAATGCAACGGGCCCGGCCCAAGAAAGGGTGGGCCAGCCCGCATGGCCCGTTATGGCCCTATTGCACAGCGTTTTACCTAGTAGCATCGGGTGATGTTTCCTTGGCCGATATATGGAGTAAAAAAAATCGCGACCGCAACGCATCACGAATCAATTCATTTTATTTTGATGCGATTATTATCCGCGAACATCGGCCGTAACTTGGTGTAATATGGCCGTAGATTAGTAAAGCATCAGATGCCCCTCAAACTACTGGGGACAAAACGCTGTGCTATTGGACCCAATAGGAAAAAAAAATAGAGGCAAGTTATGAACTCCGAAGAGATAAATGAACTGAAAAAAGATATATCGTTGACCATTTTTTACTGCCTTTCAACACCGTAGTTATCGCGGCGTTTCTAAGTTCCACTGCATGGCCACTCTGCTGCCTCCGAAGCGAAGAAAGTTGCGGAAGCTGGCGACAGACTCTGGGCGTAGGGAGATCCCTGAAATATTATATCGGGGAACTTGCTGGAAGAGCTGCCGACGATTACAGCCAAAACCCCCAATAGTTCCTAGAACGGAATACGATTATCTTGATGAGTTTGGTGAGAGAGAGAGGGATTGATAGGCAGAGACAGAGCCAGAACTAAATGGTTTTGCATATCTACTTTCCTTGTATACCCAGCTTTTTCCCTCGCAGTCTGCCGGTTGTTGGCGCGCCACGCTTCAGTAGCAGGTATGATTTTTTGGCTTTTGGCATCAGTGCGAGCGCAGCGAGCAATTGATGCTATTATGGTTTCGGTACAAATATATTACAAGAGATAAAAGCGTTCTAGAGCAAACTCAATACAAAGTGCAGTTGCTCGGTGCGCTGGCGGGTCAATCATGATTTTCGGGTGACGATTTAATAGATTTTTTATTACTTTACTATGTCCTTCTCTCTCTCTCTCTCTCTCGGTTTTCGACAGTCTCACACATTGGAACGTTTTTCTTTTCTGCATGAAGCAAAAACGTGATTGAGATATCGGCGAAGAGGGCGGGAAAGAGAGAAAGAGAGAGAGAGAGACAGTCAGACAGTCAGAGATAGAGTCTGAACTAAATGGTTTTTCATATGCATTTGCATAAAGTAGTTTCCTTGCATAATCCGCTCCCTTCGAACAGTTGACGCGCCGCGCCACGTTTCTTCAGTTGGTATGAATTTTTTTTGGCGTCAGTGCGAGCGCACGGCAATTCGTAATAAGCGCGAATGCCACTTCGTTCTTCAGTTTAATTACATCATCGATCTAAATTTAAAGGAGATCGATTACTTTGAGAGCGCTGTAAATTTTAAAGTTGATTATAAAGTAAAATAAACACAACCTGCTTCTCAGTGGTTATGGTCCAGTTTCGAAGTGACCAGTGAGCAGGTTCATCAATCGGATGGAAGTCCCCATATACAAGTGGCATAATAAATGGTCACCCGAAATGGATGATCAGCGCACCGAACATCAGCGCTTTGTACTGCGTTTCCCCAGTTTTACTTACTAGAAGTAATCCCCCCAAGGTAGCGTAACTGCACGCTAAGCAGTTACGCTACCAGCGCAACGACCCATTCGATGAAACAGCCCTGCCGGTTGAGGTTTGGAATAACTAGAAATGCTTGCACCGCGCATTAAATGATCACTCGTCTCTGCACCCAAAGAGGAGCAGAGAAGAGTCAGACGAGAGCTTTTGGTTGAGCGCTGCAGCTCGGCCTCTGCCAGAAGGAAGTGGAGAAGGGCCGGGGCCAATACCCAGGGTGAGCGCAACTGCTGACCTCTGCCTCTCGACGTGAGAATGTCGGAACCAAAATTGATCAAACTTTTATTCGCACGAAGCGCGAAGAAAACATCCCTTCCATTGGCTAAGCGACTGTGCCCATATGCAGGAAATAATGGGCTTAGGTAGAGCAAAGTCTGTGATCAGCCGACGTGGCATCGTCTTCTCGAAAGCGCCTCCACTAGAGGATGTCCTTCACAGCAAGGGTTGTGAGTGGGGCGACATTCTCGGCGTATTGTGTGCACTTTGGTCGCCTTCGTGTTCTTTCATTTCGGCGTGGAACAAACATGCGATGGAGATGTTGGCAGAAAGTGCGAGAAGGCGAGAGAGAGAGAGACAGACAGACAGACAGAGAACTAAATGATTTCCTTGTATACTCAGATTCCCACAGTTGGCTCGCCAACGGAATGAATCCACGTTACGTTAGTGGCAGCATGCCGAGCAATTGACGCTATTATGGTTTCGGGTTTCGGCCTGGGCCCCTTGCACTCTTCTTATAACGGTACCACCGTAACGTTTTGTTCCGTGGTTAATAAGTTGGCGTTAGCTAGGACTAGGCCGGGGGGGGGGAGGGGGAGAAGATAGTCTTTTCAAAAAAATTTTTATGTTTTAGAAACATTCTTAGTGCTTTGGAAATATCAAATATGTATATATCTATATGTATATATTAGATATATATATATATATATATATATATATATATATATATATATCCTTGATCAATGAACAGATGCATGAACCCTGTTTACTTACTCACAATTGTGCAACTCCAAGAATAAGTAATTTATTACATCATATATAAAAATTATGCTTGATGAAAACGGACTCAAATAAAAAAAAACCTGTGCGAGAAAGTCGGCTACAAAAAACAGCAAAGGAAATTTTTTTTTTCTTTTACGAACTGCATAATATGTTCTTCTGTTCGATTCATAGTGGTTAAAATTGTTTTTTTTTCCTTCTCACGTTGCTATTTGTGTGTATTAACTACTGTTCATTTGCAGTTCTTCGTGAAACTCCTCCTCTCACTCGACTGCCAGCCGCGCACCCAGATCGTGCCTGTGGACTTCGCACCGGAAAGGATAATTTGTTGTCTCCATTCCATTCTTCGGCGGAATGCAACTTCCTACCTGCTGTTTTCAAGGAAGCAAGAATCCGAAGAAACGTGTCTTACAATTTCTGTTCCTTTCCGCCGCCATTACTCTTTTCTTTATCTCCAAATTCGTAAAGCAACAAATCGTCTTCCAGAAGGTTGGCTGTCTTGGATGAATCAATTGTTTATCTACATACTTATGCGAAAACATTTTCTTGCAGATTATATAACCTCTCATAATTGCAGATGGTACTGGACGTTCAGAGAATTTCTGCTCGTGAAATAAACCATAACCCGGTCATTCTTGCATGGACAAAATATTTCATGTTAGACTTTATCAAATTTGATCATGCCAAAATTTTTTTCTATTGTTTCTGACATCCTGCAAATCTTTCCGTTCTAATTATATTGCTAAACTCATCATCATATTTTCTGACATCCTCTTGACGTGCGACTTCGTGGTCGCCTCGGCGACTGCCCCTTCAAATGTGAGATCAGGGCAAGAAGCAATCAGAGGTGTGACCATCGCTTATGCAAATACCAATATGTAGGATAGAATGTTTGTGTTCTCCTTTAAGAAAATATTTTAAAAACATAAATTGTGCAGCGATGAGGAGAAGGCGGACGCGATTGTCTTTTTCATCCGTAGTCTGCATGCGGATGACCTGCCCCTTCACCGTCGAAGCGAGCAGTACTACGTCTTCTTTCTCGACGAGTCCCAAGTCTATGCCAGGGGCATTGATGTGGTGCAAAATGACATTTTGATTTCTAGATTTAACAATTATCAAAAATTTCGTGTATGATTGGTAAATGGTTTTGTAAACGTTAATTTTGCATAACCGGAAAAACTAATAAATTATGCGAGAGATAAAATTATGGCAATAAAGCATCTTATTCAACAGGTTCCTCGTGACTTCTTCAATGCAACTCTTGGCTTCCTTCGCGTACCCGGTTCGTACCGCTGGACATATGGGGACTTCCATCCGATTGATGAACCTGCTCACTGCTCACTTCGAAACTGGACCATAACCACCGAGAAGCAGGTTGTGATTATTTTACTTTATAATTAACTTTAAAATTTACAGCGCTCTCAAAGTAATCGATCTCCTTTAAATTTAGATCGATGATGCAATAAAACTGAAGAACGAAGTGGCATTCGCGCTTATTACGAATTGCCGCCTTCAGCACTCGAAAAGACAGAGTTACATTAAGGTTCGGCATGACTATTCAGAGGTGTTAACATGGAGAAAAGACACAAAGAACAGAATTGCAATTAGGCATCACAAGTAATACATGAGAAAGAGAGAGCGCTTGATGACAGCGATTTGGACTTGCAATTGTTGTCAATCATTGACTTCCTTTCAAAATGGCTCTTCTTCAAGAGATTAAATGCATATGTACATATGTACTTAAATAGGCATATTAAAGTTAATTTAGAAATGCTTACAGGGACTTAGGAGCAACATGAATCTCACTCTTCGCGGTGCATGTTATTCCGCTCCGCTAAGTGCGGCGAGCGAGAGGAAACTTGGGTTAATAATAAAATAGTTTTTGATATCTCTTCTGTGTTCAGCGTAATAGTACGGGATAAGTGGTTTTTCTTCCACTTCCAGAGTCACACTTCTTCTATCTCGCCTTCGAGAACTCGGTCTGCAAGGATTATGTGACGGAGAAATTCTTTCGAATCCAGCATCTCGTTGTTCCCGTTGTTCTACGGCGGTCTATAATGAAGGGTCATTTTTGTCGCTTTTTCCCATTCCAAAGCAGACTAGCTGGGGATATCAATTTCGTTGTTGTCAAAATTTGTTCATCTTCTTAGGAATTGCGCCCGACTCCTCTTTCGTTGCCGCCGATGATTTCTCGTCTCCAAAAGAATTGGCAGACTTTCTAGTCGCAGTCTCAAAAAATATGACAAGATATCGAGAGTTCGTTTATACATTTATTGCTCGTAAAATGAGCGTAAAATATTAAAACAAAAAATTTTTGCTTTAGATTTTTCGACTGGACCAAGCGATTCTATAAGGAGACTCCAGTAGGTTCAAGCGGTAAGAAGTTTGTGTGTTCTTGAGGCAAAAATTTGCAAATGACCGTTTACAGGTATCTGCGATCTGTGTCGTGACTTGCATTACGGAAATGTCTCTTCGCCCTGGCCGAGGAATTCTCCGGATATTCTGGAGTATTATTCTCCTGAACAATGCGAAGCTGGCGCTGCCGAGAAACTGGCCCTTGCCAACTCGACCCTGCACTAATTATCGTCCTGCTTTAATGAGTTTTCTGCTTTTGAATATTGAAATCAAAATAAAACTGGAAAGCATTTCTGTTTCGTGCCATTATTGCGTGATAAAGATGTTATGCTAACCTGTTTGTTCTCTTCAGCCTCAGTGCAAACATTCTAGGTGGGTATTTTCTGTGCTACCCATAACAGTTTCATAATACTGATTCGTAAAATATCTTCTTTGGATATGGGTGTTCTTCGGGTGTGCAGGGCAACGCCATACTCGTCAAGCTCTCTCGATTCTCTCTTACGATTAGCCTCATACATTTCAAGCTTCTGTGCCTTCCTGTTCTTTCATTTCTGCGTGGAGAAAAAATATGATGGAGATATTGGTAAAGAGGGTGGGAGGGCGAGATAGAGAAAGAGAGAAAGAGACAGACAGACAGAGACAGAGTTAGATATAAACGGTTTTGCATATCTAGTTTCCTTGTATGCTCAGCTTCCGCTCCCTTCAGACTGTTGGCGCGCCACGTTTTCTTGAGCCGGTAAGAATTTTTTGGCGTCAGTGCGAGCGCACCGAGCAAGTTCCTCCTTTGTACTGAGTTACCCAGTTCTACTGCTCCCGTATACCCAAGAACCTTCAGAATTACCAGCGGAGTGATTAAGCCTGGTATGGGCATAAGCTTCGCGAAGCGAGCGCGCCCTATTTTGATCTCAGCCCGGTCAGTAGGGCTTCGTCTTTGAATTTCTGAACTTTTAATGGGCTTCGGCTTCCTGGAGGTGGGGGTGTGAATCTCTGCGAATTTCTAAACTTTTATTGAGCTTCCTCTTCTTGTTGTGAATCTCGGCTTGAGAATGTCGGAACCAAAATAGATCAAACTTTTATTCACGCGATGCGCGAAGAAAAGATCATTTCCATGGGCTAACCGACAGTGCCCCAATACAGGAAATAATGGGCATAGGTGAACCTTGGACTGTGATCAGCCGACGTGGCGTCGCCTTCTCGAAAGCGCGTTACTGTTCCTCGCTTCCTTCCTCCACTGGAGGATGTCCTTCCCAGTGAGGGTTGTGAGCGGGGCAGCAATCTCGGCGTATAGTGTGCACCTTGGTTCCCTTCCCGTTCTTTCATTTCGGCGTGGAGCAAACATGCGATGGAAATTTTGACAGAAAGTGCGAGATGGCGAGAGAGAGAGAGAGCAAGAGAGACAGACAGACAGACAGAGAACTAAATGATTTCCTTCTATGCTCAGATTCGCCAACGGAGTAAATATAAGTTATCTCGTTGTTCCCATTGTTCAATGGCGATATGTGAAGGGTCATTTTTGTAGTTTTTACCCATTCCATATCAGAAAGCTGTTCACACGTTGTATTTGTTTTAATGGATGCAACAACAACAAAAAATATAATGCACTTGGTGGAGATAGAAATTTCGTTGATGTCAAAATTTACAAACGATTTTAAAAGGAGACTCCAGGAAGTTTGAGTGGTAAGAAGTTTGTGTGTTTTGAGCCAAAAATGTCAAATGGTCGCAGAGAAGTTCAAGTTTCTTCTAATATTTCATAACTCATATGTGATGGCCATTTACAGGTATCTGCGATTTGTGTCGAGACTTGCATTTTGGAAATATCTCCAAGGAATTCTCAGGATATTCTGGAGTATTATTCTCCTGAGCAGTGCGAAGCAGGCGCTACCGAAAAACTTGCTCGTGCCAACTCGACCCTTCACTAATTCACAATTCAATTCAAATAGTTTTATTCAACGTGTAAGTGGATTCCGTGGAGCGCCATGAGTCGCTCGCCATTCTTATTTATTTATGCATACATCAATTTATGATGTGACAACATATTCAAATAAATGTAATACCATGTCGTGCTATCAGTGCAGACTAAATGAAAAAAGGGGAAGGGGTGAAGGGAATGGCTGGCAACACTGGACCTCCTGGCATGTGACGTTAAGAGAGCGGGGGGAGCGACTTCCCGAGGGGTGGGCCTGGCCCCTACAGCACTTGAGGAGTGTGCTGGCGCCACACACCAAAAGGAGCAGAGTGCAGCAAGTGAGGGAGAGTGAAAGGGAAAAAGCTATAATATAGTACATGAACATTGAGATGTAAATGCACACAAATAAAGTGCTCTGCACTGCTTAATAGATCAAGAAAATATATGTAAAACTATAGATTAGCATGATCTATTCGACAAAAGTCTAAAAGTGGTATATTGTCAGCATGTTTCTTAAAGATGGCAAGACTTCGAGATTGTACTGCAGAAGAAGGGAGAGACATTTATCGACTAGGCAAACGAATGGCAAAACTATAATGACGAATTTGCAGCTTACAACGGGGAATATGGAAATTACGGACAGATACCCGACCATTTGAGGCCTTGAACGTAATAAATTTACTAAGTTCAACATCTACAAGCTGATGTAAAATCTTATAAAAGAATGTAAGATCAATACGGGTGCGTCTAAGCAAGAGAGAAGGAAAAGAGAAAAGTCTTAGACGAGCATCATAACATGGAATATCCGAGAAAGATAGGAACAGCAGAGCAGCGGATATAAAATAATCGTGTGAATACATGCTGCACATTGTCTAACTTCCGAATCAACTGCTTCTTACATATATGGTGACCACTCAATAGATGAAAATTCCATAATGGGTAAAACATAAGCATTATGACACCTGACACAAATCAAAGCAGTTTTAGATTTAAGCATAGATAATCATAAGTGCCCGACGGCAAACAGATTAGGGCATATATAATCATAAGTGCACGACGGCAAACAGATTCAATGTGAGCACTAAAAGATAGTTCAGAATCAACAAGAATACCGAGATCCCGGACAGGAAGACCAACTACAGAGAAGTTTGAAGAGGGAGAGAGGGGGTATGGGAGTTTGGGATTTCTTTTGCCTATATGTAATACGCTGCACTTTTTGTGATCGATACTTTACTGCATATTTTGGCAGTATTCTGAAAGTCTAAGGGAAGCTTGAGAGAGTTGATGGTGTGCAGGAGAGGTTTTTTTTGGATCAACAGAGGTGTATAGTTTTAGGTCATCTGCGAAAAGAGAGCATTTAACGAGAGAGAAGGGTACAAAATTTGAGGGAGATCAGAAATGAAGAAGACGAAAAGAAGAGGAGACAGTACACAGCCTTGCGGCCGGGACTAGACAAAGAATGGTTAACGCGTACTTTGAAAGACCGGTCTGATAGAAAAGACGAAAACCAATTCAAAAGATTTCCTCAAATGCCAAGAAATGAGAACTTGTGAATTAGTTTTTGGTGAGAGACTACATCAGATGCCTTAGCAAAGTCGTACTAGAGAATGTACGAGGTCATTCCATTATCTAGTGCTATTATCCAATCATTAGTTGAAGCATGCAAATTAGTCTCAAGTGAACGGCGAGAACAGAAACCATGCTGTTGGGACGGAATAATGTTATTAAGATTGGACCACCAAAGTAGCTTAGGGCGCATGCACCGCTCAAACACTTTCATTGGAGCAGGAGACAATAGTTTTGTTCAACGTGCAAGTGGTTTCCGTTGAGCGCCATGAGTCATCGCCATTCTTATTGCCACCGCATTCAACTTTCTTCTCTTTGTGTAGTATTCTTCTATCAGAAGCTTCATGATTATTAGAAATTGAACAGCGACACTTCAGATCGGCGGCAGACTTTATTTTTAATCCTGGAATTTAATTACGTTATTAATGTAAATATTCGTAAATTGTTATTAAAATTACTTATAGGGTACCTATTTTACGTTCAACTTGTCGGTTAGCGCGGAGGCGGTACGGTGCGGAGGAGCCATGCTCAACGCCGAATGCCTCTAAGATGAGGGGAATGAGGTTAGAGCCTCGGTCTGTGATCAGCCGACGTGGCATCGCCTTCTCGAAAGCGCGTTACTGTTCCTGGCTCCACTAGAAGGTGTCCTTCCCAGTAAGGGTTGTGTGCGGGGCGACAATCTCGGCGTATTGTGTGCAACTTGGTTGCCTTCCAGTTCTTTCATTTCGGCGTGGAACAAACATGCGATGGAGATGTTGGCAGAAAGAGCGAGAAGGCGAGAGAGAGAGAGACAGACAGACAGACAGAGAACTAAATGCTTTCTTTGTGTACTCAGATTCACACAGTTGGCTCGCCTACGGAGTGAATCCACGTTTCTGGAGCAGTTATGAATTTTTTCTGCATTGGAAAGTTAACAAAATCATTTAGCAAACATACAGGAAATTTTTGACAATTGTGAAACATGTTGCCTCGGATTTCTTCTTGCCCTGATCTCACATTTGAAGGGCAGTCGCCGAGAGAGGATGCCAGAAAATATGATGATGAGTCTAACAATATTATTAGAATAGATGAGATTTGTAGGATTCAGAAACATTAGGAAGACTTTTTGCATGATCAAATTTTTTTTAAATCAGAAAAAAACTAGCAAGACTGAACGACATATGGTCTATTTCGTGAGCAGACATACTCTGAACACTGAGTGCTGTCTGCAATTATGAGAAGTTATAAATTCCAAGAATATCTACTGCATCATGCGTTAGCATAGATAAGCAATTGATTCATCTATGACATCCAACATTCAAGAAGATGATTTGTTGCCTTACGAATTTGGAGATAAGGCAAAGAGTAAGGAGCAGAAATTGAAACAACAGATGGGAAGTTGCCTTCCACCGAAGAATGGAGAGGTCAGCATGGATGAAACAAATTATCCTTTCCGGGCGAAGTACTCTTGAAGGATCTGGGTACGTGGCTGGGATCGGAGGTTCACGAAGGACTGCAAGTGAACAGTAGTGAATACAGTGAAATAGCAACGTGAGAAGGAAAGCAAAACGTTTCGGTGGTAACCTTATAAGTAGAACTGGGAAACTAGTACAAAGGGCCCAGGCCTAAATTATAGTGGCATGAATTGCTCGGCTCGGTACGGCGCTCGCACTGTCGCCAAAAATTCATACGTGCTCCAGAAACGTGGATTGATACCGGTGGCGCGCCAACAGTCCTAATCCCAGTCATAAGCTGAGTACACAAGGAAAGTGAAAAGCCATTTAGTCCTGACTATATCGCTGTGCTACTGTCTGTCTGTCTCTCTCTCTCTCTCTCTCTCTCTCTTTTTCTTTTTCTCTCTAGCTTCTCGCCCTCTTTGCCTATATCTCCATCACATTTTTGCTCCATGCAGAAAAGAAAAAAAAACGGGAAGGCATACAAGCTTCAAATGTGTGAGACTGAGAGAGAACCGAGAGAGAAAGAGAGAGAGAAAGAGAGTGAGAGAGAGAGAGATTGAGAGAAAGAGCTAGAAAACAGGAAGTAAAATAGAAATTTTAAACAAAAAGTTGGCGTCAATGAGCTTGGAACAAGAAGGGAAAATCGTTGATTGGACCGCGAGCGCATCGAGCAAGCGCACTTTGTACAGGACTTCCCGACAGAGTCGTCTAACTGCGTTCTATGGCTCTAAGATCCAAAGAGGCGAGCTGAGTCGAATGAGCTATTGACAAGGTCTGTATTCTGGAATTGTGCTATTGACTGGTTGCCAACATACACAGACCCCTCCCATGTATTCCCTTTCGGGCAGCGCATCTTCATCGAGGGACTTACAAGAGATAAGAGCGTTCTAGAGCAAACTCAATACAAAGTGAGTGCAGTTGCTCGGTGCGCTGGCGGGTCAATCATCATTTTCGGGTGACGATTTAATAGACGATTTTTTATTACTTTACTATGTCCTTCTCTCTCTCTCTCTCTCTCTCTCTCTCGGTTTTCGACAGTCTCACACATTGGAACGTTTTTCTTTTCTGCATGAAGCAAAAACGTGATTGAGATATCGGCGAAGAGGGCGGGAAAGAGAGAAAGAGAGAGAGAGAGAGACAGTCAGACAGTCAGAGATAGAGTCTGAACTAAATGGTTTTTCATATGCATTTGCATAAAGTAGTTTCCTTGCATAATCCGCTCCCTTCGAACAGTTGACGCGCCGCGCCACGTTTCTTCAGTTGGTATGAATTTTTTTTGGCGTCAGTGCGAGCGCACCGAGCAATCGATTCTACTATGGTTTCGGGCTGGGCCGTTTGAACTGCGTTTTCCCGTTTGCGCGGTGATGGTACAGTGTGGAGGAGCCACACAGCCTTTTCGGGTCATTTTTCCTTGGCCGTTAAATAGAATAAAAAAAAACCGCGCATCGCGACCGCAACGCCTCAAAAATCAGTTCATTTTTATTTTGGTGCATACCTAATAAACGAATATCGGCCGTAAATTGGTGTAATATGACCGTAGATTAGTAAAACATCAGTTTCTCCTCAAACTACTGTGGACAAAACGCTGTGGAGCCATGTTCGACGCTGAATCCTTTTAGGGGGGGGGGGGGGGTTTGATCAGCCGACGTGGCGTCGCCTTCTCGAAAGCGCGTTACTGTTCCTCGCTCCACTAGAAGGTTGTCCTTCCCAGTTAGGGTTGTGAGTGGGGCGAGAATCTCGGCGCAATGTGTGCACGTTGGTTGCGTTTCCGTTCTTTCATTTCGGCGTAGAACAAACACGCGATGGAAATTGTGGCAGAGAGGGCGAAAGGCGAGAGAGAGAGAGAGAGAGAGAGAGACAGACAGACAGAGAACTAAATGATTTCCTTGTTGGCTCGCCAACGGTGTGAATCCACGTTTCTGGAAAACTTATGGTTTTTTTTTGTTACGTCTGTGGGAGCACTCCGAGCAATTGACGCTATTATGATTTTGGCCTGGGCACTTTGTACTGAGTTTCCTAGTTTTCTTACATGTCATTTCCAAGGGAACCGCAACTTTTTGCTCCGTCCTTCCCAAGTTGTGTTCTATTGCTCTAAAATTAAAAAAAATATATATATACTAGCTTTTCTCTCCCTTTTATACAATTTAAGAAAAAAATTTAAACTACCAGCTTTGGACCAAAAATGCATTCAACTAATTAAAGAAGTGATGCATTTATTCAGTAAGAGAATTAAACGTTTCAGAAGGAGATCGGCAAGTCTACGCTCCCCCCACTCTTTTCTCTCTCTCTCATTCTCTCTCTCTCGCTCTCTCTCTCTTTCTCTTTCTCTTTCTCTTTCTCTCTTTCTATCTAGAGAGATCTCTCTTTGTCTCTCTCTCTCTCTCTCTCTTTCTCTATCTCACGCTTTGCCCTCCGTCTCTCCATCTCTATCCCTTTCCCTTCGATGCAACATCGTGGAGATGTGCAAGGACTCCGCGCGGTTGCCATCTTTGGCGTTCTCCTCTTCCACTTCTTCCCCGAGGTCTTTCCAAATGGCTTCCTCGGCGTCGACATGTACGTTCTTTTTTTATTATTTTTATTTTCATATTCAATTTTCTTCATCTTTTTCCTTCAAAATTATTTCCAATACATCTATGTTTATGTATTTTTTATTTAAATCTACTTTTATTACACTTTTCGCTCACTGTTTGCTTCAAATTCGAATAATATATGCGACTATAAAAGAAGTTATCCTTTTTAATCATTCAGTTTCTTCGTTATCTCCGGCTATCTCATCGTAATGATTTTGGCGCGCACCGTGGAGAAGGTTTGTTAACATCTTACATTTCTTCATTTAGTTTTATCCAGTTTCCAAGCACTCTAATTTTCATTCTTATTGGTGCTTATTTTTCTTATACTGCTCCTTGCCTCTCTCCATAGAAATCTTGTGGTCTGCACAACGGGCACGTGAGCCTATGTGTTAAGCAAAACCCGGCCAATGTTGGTTGCGCGCCCCATATATATACATTTTAAGTGCAATATTCGAATGGGCGGTTGCTTCGTCAAAATAAAAAAAAAATGGCGGGAAAATAAAATATTGGCGAATTCAAAGCAGACAATACTGTTAATTTCTCCCAGGGCTGTGAAGTTTTTGTGACTTCGGGACACTTGCAATCGAAGTTTCTAGCTCAACTTGACCAAATAAGGCGAAAAAACAAGACACCATTTATTCGCCATAGATCTCCTTTAAAGAAGGGTCATCACCGAAAATGTAAGTGAAATACCGTATTTTCTCTATTAGTTCCCCTCCCTCTATTAGAACCCCCCCCCCCCTCTAAGATTTGAGAATTTTGGAAGATGCAGATTGATACAGATCCTGAAACTCCATCGGTGTTTTAAACTAGCATACCTTGTACTTTATGCATTCATATATACGTAATGTTAACGTATGTACATGTGTATACGTATCTATAGCAAACATCCCGATCTTGAATCTTTTTATCAATTGCCTTGAAATAGGGAAAATCGTTGAACTGCACTTCGGCCTGTGGATGGACAGCGAGCAGCGCTTGCGAAGTTCTCTTTCAAAGTCTGTAAAATTAAGCTAATTACTACAAAAATTTGTTATTCATACCCATCATGACTTGTTGGAGGTGGTACCTCTTCTCTCTGAACGAAGGAGAAGGCTTCCGGGTACCTCCTTACGTCAATAATACCGAATTCAACTAACTGCTCAACTGGTCACCTCGAAACTGCTCGATCACCAAAAAGAGTTCCAGCCTCAGTATCAATCTGCATCTTCCGAAAATCTCACCCCCCCCCCCCTATCAAGTAGAACCCCCAGAACAGGACGACTTTGAATGGGCACACGAAGAATGGTTCAATTGGCAGGGCAAGTTCGATCACTTGAAAGCCGTCGGTGTTTACGTGAATATTCGCAAATAGAAGGGATTCAATGATTTCCAAGAACTGTTGTATTCTTATGATGTTATGATAATGATTTGATGAGAGTGATCGTTTTTAAAATACTTCTATAAAACATTGCCTGTAAATAAAACATATTCAAAATGTGTATGATAGGAAAAAATGATCCAAAATCAAAGAAGAAAAAATTGTTATGTTATTAAAGTTTTTGAATCAATAGCTTGGCTAAAATTATAAAATTATATCACGTTTACGGAAAACGGCCGCTTGCCGTTTGCCCGCTGCCCAAATGACCGCTGCCCATTTGACCGCTGCCCATTTGACCGCTGCCCAAATGACCGCTGCACCTCATTTGCGCGTGGGATTTTTATTTCAGATTAAAGAGCATGAAAAACTGTACAAGAAACGGTCCAAGTTCAGTTAAATCTCTTTCCCAGAAGCCTGGAAGAAGTAACCCGAATAGGAGCAACTCTCACCTGAGTGAATATGGTAATATGGTTACAACTTGCCAAATTTGACAAGCTCACAGAAGCTAGGCAGACAGTTTTATTCAGCATCTTATTCTCTATAAAAAGGTGTCCATGACATTCTCATAAAACGCGCGTTTTAGTGATAAAAACTTGAAAATTCAATTTTCAAACATTTTGGAAAATAGCTGAAAACCTATTTCATGAAGTACAGTGTGTACGAGCTTGCTGAAAACAATATCTCCGTAGCTCTATCTTGTAGAGCAGAAAATTCAACACAACATACATTCTCAGCGCATTATTTTGATTTCCCACTTGATCCGAAAAGTTGATTTCAAATTCGCTGTTTGAACTAAATTTGGCTTCGGGTGTCGTTTATAAAGGAGTTAACTTTAGAAATCGATGTTTTCGTACAAAATAACAATCTTTTTCGTGTTCCTGGTATCGAACAACCCCTCTTGGGCATATTTGGGGGAAATATTTTTTTTCCGA